>JAQOOB010000005.1:13777877-13958130 GCA_029721495.1 Citrus inodora
TAATAATATTTGTACAACATTTGGTGATTGGTATTACATTGTACTGCATTAATTTTATATTAATATTAAACTAACATTATTTAAATTTATTATTAATTATATTAAATTAATTTTATATTAATTAATTTTATATAAATATAATATGATATAATAAAATAATACGATAGTATAATTTACTTTTATGTTTTTATTTATTATAATAAAAATAAAAATATAATTAAAATATATTCAATGCTCAATTAAGGTAAAATAATAGTAATAACAATAGTATTACTTAAAAAAAAATCTACAAAGTTTAATGATGATGATGATGATGTTGACGACATTAATAATAGCAGAACAATTAAAATAATAAAAATAATAAATTTTAATAATATTAATATTAATAAAATAATAATAATAATAATTAACATTAATTAAAATAATAAAGTTAATATATTTTAATAATAGTAATAAAATTAATATTAATGACAGTAATAAAATTAACAAATAATAATAATGACTTAATTAAATAATCATAACAATTAAAATAGTAAATTTTAATAATAATAATATTATTATTAATATAATAATAATGACATTAATAAATAATACTAATAATAACATTCAAATTTTTTTTAAAACTATTTTATCCCAAAAAAGGGACTTATATATAAAATTTTGTAAATTCTAATGTCTATTCAATTTTTTCATAAAACATAAGATAGTGAGTGTAATTAATTAAAAAAAGACAAAATGGTTTGCTGCAACCGTTGCAATCTGACAATATCTTCGCCAAAAGTTTGAGACATGTGATCCTTATTCCACAGCGTCAATGACACTCCAGTCAAATGCTGCCATCATTATTGAACAGTCGATATCCAACACCTGCACGAAGATTACAAGAAGTTGCATGGCTATCGACTTTTGGATGCTAAGCCTCATCGTGTTGATGATACACAAAACAGAGCGGTCAAGGTAATTGCCAAAACTTAGAACTAAACAGTAGCTTAGTCAGAAAATCAAACGCCAGTACCGGTAAAATGACCGATAAAAATTTAAGGAAATAAAAATTTTAAAGTTTACTTCATTGCTTTTTTAATCTTATTACTATTTCTCCTTGCACTTCTAAAGAAACCAAAGCTTTAAAAGAAATCAGCCAAATCACGAAGATTGAAGAGTAAATCTATGGTTTTAAATTTTTATTTTATTTTTTTAGATAATAGATATTATTTTGATGAATTTTTTAATATTAGAATAATGTTAGAAATTCTAATAGTAGAATTCTAACTTGAAACCCAATTGATATGTGTTATTTTTTCATTGGATAATGAATTTCATCATTAGTAAAATTAATATTTGGATCATCTAATAAATGACTACCATATCAATTGGGATTCAATTATTAGGATCCTTAAAATTGCTCTTAGTATTATATTTGACATCTTAGCTAAATCAAATTAGATTTTAGGCTTTATTCAACATCTCTTTGTTTTTTTGGTCTCTTTGAAGTGAACGAAATACAAATACAACAGGGTCAACGACTGGGCAATTGATAGTCAAGTAGAAGCAAATCAAGGCTAAATGGGAAAGAGAAATGATATTAGTGCAAAACAAGGAGAAAAATAGTGTAACAAAATAGAATCAAAGTGCTTTTGAGATCAGAAATTAAAACAAGAAAAGGGTCGCTTGATCCAATGAAAATGCAAAGAGCTGACGACAAAAGGGAATAAAGTTAAATAAGAAAACAGCTAGCGCTAGCAGCGACCACAATAAACAGAAACTTTGAGATGGATTTACAATATTTATCCCTAAAGTGTAAGCAAATACGAGATGACAGCGTCTGGTTGTCATACGTGCTTTTTAGTTTCCGGATGACATGGCGTACACTTCTTCTGTAAACCCAACACAACATGTCGTACTCTTTATTTTGAGATCGTATTTCAAACTCTTCATGTTATGAATGAAAGATAAACTACAATCATCAAAATATTTAGGTGGCGTTTGTTTTTTAACTTAATGACTTAAAGTGACTTAACTTAGTTAGAGATGTTTGTTTTTATAACTTAATGAGACTTTTTAGATAATTTTGACTTAATAAAATAAGCCAATTTTTTTGACTTTTTACTTAATGGAGAAATTTGAATTACGTCAATTACTTACTAATGTAAAAAATCTCCATGTTTTATAATTTATTTTTCATATCTATCCCAAAACTCACCCATAGACATTTACCCCACATAAAAATATCCTTATTTTTTTTTCTTATATTATATACGATAAAATTTGAAATTTATGGTATTTTATATATTAAAATTCTAAAATAATTATGTATTCACTTGAATATAGTTTTACTTATAAATGTTAAAATATTGTGATATTTAATATATTATTTATTTGACATTCAAATTTAATAAGGATACAAATGTCAAAGTACATATTTTCAACTTTTTCAGTTGAAAAAAAAAACAACTTAATACTTATTTTTCAAGATTCAAACGAAAAAACAAACATATTATTCAGATTCAGACATTCAGATCTATTCAGAATTCAGGTCTATTCAGATTTCAGACAAAAAAACAAACGCCACCTTAGTATTTATTTGGTAATGTAACGTCATAGTTGTTGTGAATTGAAATTATTTCTGTAAGATAAAAGGATTTGGGTCATCGTTTGTTATTCTCTGGCAATATTGTCTAGCCGTGACTATTTGTTAAATATTAAAAAAAATAAATTTATATTTATTAAGTATAAAAAATAAATAAACAAACAAAAATAAAAGGAAAAGTTTATACATTACATAAAATAATAAGAACAATATCAATATTTCACACTCTATAATTGAGTGATGTGTTGTCTAACTGCCATACATTGGTCCCAAACATAGACTTAAATATTAAAGTCCAAAGTTATTGTGATGATGACTTGTAATTGCCAAACTTGACATACGAGTAATCATGCATTATAAGGTGCTGACTTCTTCCGATCCGAACCTTATTTTTCATTTACAAATAAATAAATGATGTGACTTCACAGTTGGCGGGGTCCTTTGTGTCATTTGGGCATTTCACTAAATGATTGATTGTAGCAGGAAGATTCCTGGAAGTTGCCATTTGCCAATGCTACTAACATTTTCAAACTTGGAAAACCCTTCAATCAATCTTTTAGTGGTAGGCTCTGGTAGCTTGCTTTGATTATGACATATGATTATTTGATAATAAAGCTAGAGGATGTATTAATATAAAATTTGTTTATTGGTGTTGAAGTTAATTATCTCATTAATAATAGTATAAAAAGTTAATTACTAAGAAACACATAGCAGTATTCTGGGATATAATTTTATATCATAACTTTGTAAGTGTATAAGTACTCATTAAATTAACAAAATTATTTTAAAATATTTAGTTAGAAAAAATAAATTATATCCTTTTTATTTCAAATAATCTATAAGTTAACTCAAAACATAATCAAGCTGAGAATTAAATTAGTGAAAACCAAACAACAGAAAAGTGAAAGGAATTTGAATTCATTAATTTTCTAATTTTATAGGATTAGACACAAAATTGATTATACCTTTTGAAATTTAAGGATTATGTCAATTGAACAGAAACCTTGGAGTTAAACTTTTGGTTGTTTTTGTTGATTATCAATTTATGCATGAATTTTTGTACATTTACTTTGGCTTATTATTATTACTTTTAAACATTTTATTGGTTTGATTTAGGGTCAGTTTGGTAATTCTACTTTTAAAATAATTACAGTTAGTTATGCTGTAGAAATTGATCAATTGTGAAGAGAATCAGCTGAACATTTAGTAAAATTTATTTTTAAAAGTACTTTTAGTTTTAAAAGCAAACGTATGTATTTCGTAAATCTTATTATTAAACTGGTGAAAAAATATAAATGACTGAATTGAACATAATGCTAAATAAAATTTATTTACACATTTACAAACATGTATATAAAATATTTTTATTATGTACGTATAATTATTGATAAGTAAAATAAATATTTTATATTATTAAATTTTATTCTCTATTTTGTTATCTCAATATAATTGGTAATAATAATAATAATCTATTTTAAGTTAATGATTTTATTTCTTAATTCATAAAGATATTTTTGGATTTTTATTATATAATGAGGATATATATAGAATTGGATTAAGTATAAAAGTGATTCTCAAAATCAGATTTTGAAAAACTATTCATTCACTACTTTTCAAAATCTACTGTATGATGAGATGATTTTACCAAAAGTAATTACGAAAAAAATTTATAAAACTCTAAAACTTAGCCTTTATGGTGTGTTTACTTCATGGAATGGGGAATGGGAATGAAATCCATGTTTACTTGTCAAAATGTAATTTGGGAATGAGAATAAAATGTGTGGGTCTCCCACAATTTGGGAATAAAGAATGTGAATCCCATGCCCATGAGGGGTTGGGAATAAAAATGAGGGAATGAGAATAGAATATATATTTACTTTTGTATCCTCTAATTTTTTCATATTTCCCAAATTGACTATGCAGATATAAATGACTTAAAAACCTAAAGGATATGAGAAATAAAGTTCATTTCACTTGAACGAGCCTATTAATACTTGTATGTCTATGATTGTTAATATTGGCTTAAGCATTTCAGTTAAATGGTTTACATAACAGGGAAAAAAATTTAAATGAAAACTTTAGAGTTCTAACAGAAATATAATTGACTATGCAGATATAGTTATTTTATGGTATACAAATCATGTTGCCTTAATCTCAATGTCGTATGACCTATTTTATTTTATATAATTATTCATTTTTGCCATGGCTTTTTGTGTTTATGAGTATGGAAATAGTGGGATTTGGTGTATCTTAGCATCTTTGGAAAATTCTCTTTAAATGTGGCAAACAAAAAATATACATATAATCAAGTTTCTTAATCAACTATCACAACTGGCTAGCTAGTTCTTGCCTACCTTGCTGCCATTACCCAGGCCATTACATTGCATAGCATAAGGAATAGTGATTAGGTGCTTATTAGTGATTCGTTGAGCTTATTATTGACCAAACAAACATATTCGCCATTACCCACAAATTAGTTTGATTAGTTATTAGACCATAAAGAGCGTTAATCTGTTCATTGGCTTTGTTATTTTTATTTGGTTTTTCTTCCAACAATACTGTTGATTTCTTATAAAAATACTCATTGGTTTTTAGTTATTAGACCATAAAGAGCATTAGTCTGTTCATTGGCTTTGTTATTTTTATTTGGTTTTTCTTCCGAAAATACGGTTGATTTCTTATAAAAATATTCATTGGTTTTTAAACACCTAATCATTGGCTATAATGAAGCTAATTGAAACTGAGGCTTATCAATTTCTTCCTACAAGATACAATTGAGCATAAACTATATCCTCAGTAAATTTTTCTAATATCCTTGATTTGTTAGGATATGGAGGCCTGAAATCCTCTAGATTTTTTTAACACTGTCAATGTTCTTTTTACCCCCCCCCCCCCCAACCAAAAAAAAAAAAAGAAAAACAAATAGGAAGATTTTGCGAGATTCACAACCAGGTTATATTTAATTTGTTAATTGTGTGCACGTACTAGTTATATGTTGAAAGAATAGGAAAAAGTATTTTAACATGAATGACTTAAAACTTATTGCTTAGTAAACATAATCTGCATCAGTGCTAGAAAATGTATTTATTGTTTGTATTTTTTATGGATTTGCTTAAGAAATGATACGTGTAATAATGCTACATTGTATTAGGAACAAATTGAAGAGATTTATGATATTTATGTGTTATTCAAATTTCAGATTGAATTTTAAACTTTCAATACATGCATTGAAAGCTTAGATCGTTTAAGAAATTATTAATAGACACATGTTTTATTAGTGTCATCTTTGGATGATAGTGAGGATCATATGCCTATTAATAATTCTTGAATTGTCTAGGCTTGAACTGTTTGGGAATGCATAGTTTTCTATGGTAGCTAGTAGCTGAAGTTTTTTTCCCACGTAAAAATGGGTTTTTCGCTAGCTGCTTCTCATCTTCTTTGGGTGCATACTAGATAACACATAAACACTCATATATCTATGTCGTTGCTTGGAGAACTAAAGGGAGATGCTGCCGAAATTTCTATAAACGTAGAAGAAAACTTTAAAGTACTTGAGATTGAAGAAACTTATGCATTCTTGAGAGGGATATATGGGACCACTTACCTTTTGTAAATATGAAGGGAGTGTTGGACATATTGATGGGAGTGGAGGAGCTGAGTTGGATGGACGTAATCGGTTATAGTTTTGCTGAGTTAACTTGGTTTTGAGCTTGTAATTTTGTTTATAAATGGAGTACTATCTCCAATGTTGGTTTATGAATATGTTTCAGCTGGCTGACCTTATTTTTTGTTTCTAGGTAACATGCTTTGTATCTGTAATTGATAGCCAACTGAAGTTCTCAGCTGTGGGTGAGGATATTTCTTTACAGAAGGTATTGGAAACTGTTTTTTACATTAATTATTGTTGTATATATACTTTAATTTTCACATCTTTTTCTCTGATTCTTGTCGCTTTACTTGCTTTCATATATATAAATTCTAATGAAATTAACCATAAAATTGTATAATGATTTTTTAATTATATTGCAAAACTGTGCACACATGAAAATATCTTGGTCGGTAGTAGAAATGAAAAACTAAAATGATTAATCTAACTAATTTTTGTAGTGCATTAAAAGGAGATGGTAATGGAGAAGAGTTGGGTTGGTTTGGCAAACAGATATCTAAGTTATAGATTTTGCATTTGAGAATGTTGTTGGTGATGCAAGAATTTATTATCCTTGTAAGAAGTGTCGAATATTTCGTTTTAAGGGAAGTAGCAAGAGACCATATCATTATAAATGGTTTTTGGTTAAAGTATTAAAAGTGGATATTGCATGGTGAGCATTGTTATGACTCGGGTTAGTCATGACTCGGGTGCTGATGCTGATATGGTTGGAATGATACATGATACATCACGTAATCAAATGTTCAATTCACACACAGCATTGTTATGGACTATCAGTGACTTTCTAGCACATGCCAACTTGTCTGAGTGGAGTATTAAAGGTAAATAAGCATTTCTTGTTTGCCAACAAAACACTAGATCTAATTGGTTGATACATAGTAGAAAATTTTGTCACGTCGGTAATGTCGATTTTTACCGACGAATCATAGGTTTCGAAAATATAGTGCCTTTTGATAAATCTAGAGAGTGGGGACAAGCACCTTCTCGGATGTCTGGAGCTGAAGTGAAAAAGCAGTTGAATAATATCCTTACTGAGTTTAAGATTGAAGACTTGAAAAGTGGAGAATGAATAAAATGAGAGAAATGACAAGATTACTTGGAAGAAGAAAATCATATTTTATGAACTACCGTGTTGGGAGTTCAATTTGATTCATCATAAAATGTGAGACATGAGGGAGAGACAAAAGCTCAGGCTTGTCTGCAACCATGTGGGCCCTCATAAGCAATTCGTGTGCACAACTTGGTTCACCAAGCCCAACAACTTGAAGCAGGCAAAATCCGGGAACGATCCTTCTCCTTCGCAACCCTAGCTGCCTTAACCTTGTATTTCTGATATTTAGTTAAAGAGTAAGAAGATTGCTCCTCTGTCAATTACCGTCGAGAGAGACTTTCTTTTTCATTCATCGATGCTTGCTTGTGAAAGCAAGGGTTTTAGTTACACTTTCAACGCTGTCAATGTAGTGAAGTAAAGCATTCTTAGAATGATGAAGATGGAAGCCCCACAGCATGAAAACTTTTAAACAGTAACACAGCTCTTGTTCCAGAGGCTGCACGCGAGTGACCTGAATCTTCTTCAGAACTTCAAATTTTATCAAGCAAAGCTTTCAAAATTTCTCAACAAATTGATTATTTGGTGTGGTTGCCACATTTTGAGTAACTGCTATTTGTTCTCAAGTACAAAATCCTTGCCTTCCTAAGTTAGGAAATATAGATGTGGAGCAAACCAAATGAAATAAATGGGTAAACAGAACAAGCAGGGAAAAAATTAAAAATGATGGCGATTAACAAATTAATAGCAATGTTACATTTGACTCTTTAGCCCTTTGTTCCTTCTCTTAGCATTCTTCAGAGGTTTTGAAAATAGGATGTGAAGCAAACAAAATAAAATAAATTTAGACAACACATGCCCCGTATTCAGCATCATAGATATCTCGAATATCTAATATAATAAATTTCGCATCTAAAATACTAGAATTTCAAACAGTACTAGTAGTAAAAAAATGACGACAACAAAAAAAATAGAAAATTACAAGACTGCTGATAAAATTTCATTTGCGTGCATGTCTGACAAAATTTCCGTGATTTAATGTGCTTTCATGCACGCAAGTCCTAACGTTTCTGTGATCACAAAATGAAACTGAAGATAAAACAGAACAACTACCAAACCTTTCAAGCTTGATGAAGCCATGAGAATTGATAGCTCAGGCTCTGATACCAAGTTAAAGTTTCTAATCTGTTTGGTAAGTAAGAAAATGAGAGAAAATGAAAGAAAGAACAGAAATCATCTAAGAGCTGGATTTGATAAATAAATATGAATCATCCATTCTTTAGCTGATTACAAATGTATTTATACAAGGTTCCTGAACATTTCAGATTCTATATGCTTGAGCTAAGCACCTGAGAGTTGAGCAGTGTGCACTAACAAACTGCTAACAAAATAACTAAATAACTAACTTATGCCAGCTCAGCTAACACGTCAGTAACTCTTAACTATCTTGCTTAACAAACTGAAACAATAACTAACCATTTTAACTATCTTAACAATCCCAATAATTTTTCCATTTGTGTATTTTTTTGAATCATAATCAAATGGGTAAATGTTGCAACTATTTTTTTTTAGATATTTTCACTTTGGGCTGTCAGCCCAAGGAAGTACGGGGGTCTGAGTTATTCAACTGAAAATGTCGGCCAAGTTCTTGTGTTAGTTTTAGTATATTGTGTAAAAATGACACGAAGAACTTTGAGTTTAAAAATCTGGCCCTCATGCCTGGTACCTTCTCAGCATGTAATTGTTGCATGGTTGTGTTTAGATCATTATTAGCCCAGCGCCGTTGATCCGCTGTCTCTCCATAGCAGACGTTTACTCTTAGAGGCATGATTGATTCTCCTGTAGTGAAAATCTTCATCTTGGGACAACCAATCACTTCCAGATATTCCAAAGATGGGAATTTGAAGGTGTAATTGGCAGAGCAGAAACTTGTTAGGCTATCTAAATCACGCAGATTCAACGTCTTCAATTTGCGGAAAACAATCTCTTCTTTTTCAACCCCGTCTTTGTCATTTATTACCGCCTCTGTCATTGCTCTGCATCCGTATACACAAAGTGATACGAGTCGCACTAGAGTTTTTGCTGTGGAGGTTGTTACCATGTGTATCAATCCCTTGCAACCGAAAGCTACAAGTTTTGTTAGGTTCCCAAAAGATACCGATGATGATGGCAATAGAATTAACAGACTTTGACAATGATATACTTCTAGAATTTCAAGATACTGAAAAATGGGGCCAAGTTTGGAATCTTGTTTGCACAGCTGCTTCAGATGATAGCACAAGTACAGCGTTAATTCTTTTATCACTGCCAACTTCCCCACATGTTTCTCTAAGCATCCTTCCATCGAAAATACCTCTTCGTGGAATGAAAAATCAAACAGTGCGAGTATTTCGAGATTGTGAAATCTCTCCAGTACCTTCCAGATTGGAAAACAAGCTGAGGCATCTGCATCAATCTCTAGATGTCTAAGACTGCCAAAAAGGTGTTGTGGGAAATCAGCCTGCAAAATCATCTTCACATCTTTTCCACTTAGTGATAGCTCCTTCAAGTTGGGTACGATCTGATCATCATCAATCATAATAACTAATGAGGTCAATTGATGATCTACGGTCACACGCAGTGACTTTATATTATTTATTTTATATTATATTTTTTAAAAAATTGAATTATTGATAAAATTTATTTTATATGTTAATTTTAGAGGTGAAAAAGAAATTAGGGAAAAAAGGTTGATTTATACTGGCTTGAAATTATTTTATTGCACAATAATAAATTACTAATTTATTTTGTAAGTTCTTTTATATGGAAAGACTAAGGATTCTTTTATAAATGCTATACCAAAAAAAAGTTCATATAATTATTAATCTACCACATTGATCTCTTAATCTAGACTAGCAAAGATTATTGTATAATAAAAGTTTTCAATTTATTGAGTATTAATTTATTGATGCTTTGCCATATTTTTCAAAGTTAAAAATAAGCTATAGACAAAAAATCTAGAAAATGGCTTCATACCTTTTCCAACGGCAATGGGGGCTGTTGTGCAGGAATGCCAAGTTGATCGTTCTCATTATTCTGCGATAAATCTGCAGCGAATATCTTTAATTTGTCACAACCATACACTAAAAGAACTTCTAGTGCGGGCCATTCCGTAGTACGCATTCCTGCGTACAAACATCTAAGTTTTGGTAGATCTTTGAGTATCAGAGTGGTGAGCTGTGGAAAGACAAAATAAGGGATCACTTGATCTGCTCTGTTTTCAGAAATGATCTCCTGTAAATCCTCACAGAAGCGTATTTCCAGGCGTTGGAGCTGCTTAAGGCTTCCGATCATAGACGCTGAAAATATGTATTTCAATTTGTGACATTGCCACACAATCAATCGTGTCAAATTTTGCAAGCGAGGAAACATGACCGGAAGATGATTGTAGTGCCAAATCTTGTCGACATTAATTGCAGATATCTCCAAAGCCTCCAAGTTAGGCAACGCAACCTAAAAAAATAAGAATTTCTCGTTAGATCCAATATCCATATGGGAAGCACTTGTTGAAATTTTCTTCTTTGATTGCAAATTAATGCATGTCTGAATCAATTTCCAACTGACAGCTGAGTATGCATTCTAATTCATACTACTTGTTAAGATCTCAATTAGTGAGCGCGTGAGATTCTTTTTATCGTTTTTTTTCCATTTTCTTTCAATTCTTTAAATGATTTAATTATTTTCCACGTATGACATCAAAACAGAACGCATGATAGAATAAAGTCTGTTATATATATATATATATATATATATATATAAAGAAAATGTTGGTCTACGCGCCTTCTCGCTGAAAAGCAGGGTTGAAGTATCCAAAGTGATTTCGCTGGGGCTATACATAGTCGTCGATTCCTCTTGCGACACTGGTCTGTTTGGTGATGCTGAAGGAGTGTTCACCTCATGGCGGCAGAAACTTGTAACCTCTGGAAGATTCCCCAGACTCAAAGATCTTAATTGAGCAAACTCTATCTTCTCAATTGCATTATCAACTTCTTCCCCAATTGCAAAAATCTCTTTCATCTTGCTGCATTTAATAACTGCAATTCTCTCAAGTCTTGGAAGGCATTTTGTAGTAGAGAGCCAAAAGATATTACTCAACTTATCACAATTATATACTTCTATGTTTTTGAGTTCGTTGAAAGACTCTACTTTGAGACGATCAATACATATCCTCTCCATGTTGATCAAGTACTGAAGGATAAGTGACTCCAAAAGAGGAAAGGCATCACAAGCAACCATCTCCCTTGAATCAACGATACAAAAGAAGTCAGGATTATTTTGAACCCAGAAAAGCTTCAATTTTGAAAAGCCCTCCGTGTCCAAATTGAAAAGAACATTCTTGATGCCTTGCAGCTTGTCCAACCGTAAGTATTCAACGTGATTGATGCCCTGCAATTTCATGGAGCAAATGTCCGTAAACTCAAACTTGAGCGCCAATAATCTTAAAATGCGATTATCGTCGTTCAAAAAGTGCTGCCGACTTTTAAACCAATGTTGTCGAACATTCATGGGCTGCGTGAATAACCCATTTCCAATAAATATTTTGAACCTTTCGAGCTTTCTGGCCAAAAAGCCTTCTGGTTACATACTCTCATTTTTAACATCAATTTCTAGAGTGGTTAGCCGAGGTAAATGCATCAATTCATCAAGGCTAGCATTACTTCTTTTGCTGTTGGCTCTTTCAACCTCCCATTCAATGAAGCAATTACCGATATACAATTCTTCTAATCGGATTAAGCTTGATATGACATTTGGGGCAATAACTTTCAGACGGAAACAGTCTGTTAAATCTAACAGCCTTAGATTAGTCAGTTGACCCAGTGCTTTAGGCAACTCTACAATATCAGATTGCAAAAAGCTGAGGATTTCTAGATTTTCCAACTTTCCAATAATGGCTATGTCTATGCCTCCCAAAATGCTTTGATTAAGACAGAGTGTCTGAAGATTTACTAGAAGACCAATTGAAGATGGCAATGACAATAACTGCAATCTAGTCAAATCCAAAACCCGAAGCTTTTTCGTCCTTTTGAATAAGTTCTCAGGAATATTAGGCACAGCAAAAGAGTTCTTGGGAGACATGACTAGAAGTTCAAGTTGTAGAGATTCGGACCCTTCAGGAATGTCATTAATAATACTATCTTTTAAAGAAATTGCAAGATATTTTTTTAATGCATCTGCATTTGGCCATTCCCACATATCCTTATTTCTCACCACGAATGCAATTTTGTCACGACGTGCTACTTGTTGAAAATACTAGCTATGAAAATTCAGCAGCTGATATGGATGACAAGGTGGCATGCCATCTCAGCTACACTCATTTGAAAACAGAATATGCAGAAGATTTGCTAAGCTGGCAAAATGGAGTCACTGAAGAATCACAACAAATAAGCATGCAGGAATTGCGTTTCTAGAAGCTGCAAATGATTGGCTAATGTTTGTCATATTCACAGGCTGTTACATGATTATTTACAAATCTAACCTCATAGACCAGCTGTCATTTTTGTTTCTTACCTGTATATAAACACACCTGAGCTAGTAATAAATTCATTCAAGTTGT
The DNA here is from genome assembly GCA_029721495.1 of Citrus inodora. Classification (NCBI taxonomy): domain Eukaryota; kingdom Viridiplantae; phylum Streptophyta; class Magnoliopsida; order Sapindales; family Rutaceae; genus Citrus; species Citrus inodora. The sequence goes on from JAQOOB010000005.1 coordinate 13,790,773, forward strand.
TATCTTTACAAAGTTTTGTGATTTATGCTCTGCTTGCTGTTCATAAGCAATTTATAGCAAATTTAACTTGGTATCAGAGCAAGTTTGAGCTATGGCAAGCAGCAGCAGCAATACACATACAAATATGAATCAGTCACAAATGAATCCAAATAACCAAGAAGATAACGAGAATCAAAATCAAAACTCAGGGCACAATGCCACAAACTCAGCAGTGATCAATCACTCACCCACACAACACATTACCAGCAACACCTATATTTTTACAACTCCCATCAAGCTCACCCAAAACAACTTCATGCTCTGGAGATCACAAGTGATCTCCAGCATCAGAGCTAATGAGCTTGAAGGTTTTGTTGATGGCAGCCATGTCTGCCCTCCTAGATATTTCACAAACCCAGGTCCAGACGGAACCATCATAAATACACCTAATCCTGAGCATCTAATCTGGAAAAAGCAAGACCATATCCTATTGAGTTGGTTACTGTCATCACTGAGTGAAGGTGTTTTGGGCACAGTGATTGACTGTTATACCTCATGTGAGGTTTGGACAAATCTCACCAACCAATTTGGTGCAAGAACTAGGGCCAGGATACTACACCTCAGAACCCAAATCCAAACAACTAAAAAGGGTGCACTCAACATCCATGACTACTACTCTAGAATGAAATCCATGTTGAATCAGCTTAGAGCAGTAGGTAACCACATGAGTGATGATGACTTTGTGATGTGTGTGTTGGCTGGATTAGGACCTGAATACGACTCAATAGTCACCAACATAAATTCTATGCCAGAAAGCCCCTCACTCTCGGAAGTGTATGGCATGCTGCTCAGCCAAGAGAACAGAACTGAACAGAATTTAAGTTCAGGAGCTGTTGAGGCAAACTATACTCAAATGAGAAATGGAAGGAGAAATTGGGGTAACAATGACAGAGCTGGAAATCAATATCAACCTGGAATAACTTTCAGAAACCCTGGTAGTGGAGCTGGAAACAATCAGGGAAGTCAAAATCCTCAAGATAAGGGAAAGGGCAAAGCAATAACAAATGATGATGGTCCAGAATCCAAAGGGCCATGTCAAATTTGCTTGAAGATGGGACATACAGCTGCTGAGTGTTGGCACAGATTCAAGAAGAATTTCGTGCCCCAGCCAAACAGAAGGAGAGAAACAAGAGGTGCCTATGTAGCCTCAACTGATGGTCAAAATAGTGGAGCATGGTATCTGGACAGTGGTGCCACCAACCATGTCACGAATGCACTTGGAAATATCAATATCAACTCAGAGTATCAAGGTAATGACCAACTTGCTGTTGGCAATGGTGAGAAACTTGTAATATCTCATATTGGATGTTCTGTTTTACCTACATTTGACTCTGAAAAATACATCACATTAAACCATATGTTGCATGTTCCTGACATCACTAAGAATCTTATTAGCATTTCCAAATTGCTGCATGATAATGACATCTATGTTGAGTTTCACAAATTTGCTTGTTTTGTCAAGGACAAGAAGCAAGGGAAAATCCTGATGAAAGGAGTGGCTAGAGAGGGACTGTATGAGCTGCTATGCTTACCTGTTCACTTGAGCAGAAGCAAAAATTTACACACTGCTTTCCTATCAACATCTTCAACACCTGTGTCAATAAAGTTCGGTAGTAATCCAGTATCTATGTTGTCTTTCAGTTCAAATGGTAATGAGTCCTGCAGTATTGATGAGTCTAGTGTTACTGATGAATCAAACGGCAGTGTTTCAAAAGCTACAAAGGAGATTAACCTTTGGCATCTTAGACTAGGGCATCCAAATGTATTTGCTTTGAAAAACACTTTGCTGTCCTGTAATCAGTTAAGGATAAATAAAAATGTCATTCCTTCATTTTGCTGTGCATGCCAATATGGAAAACAATCAAAAATGCAATTCAAGAACACTGAAACCAGAACCAAAATAGCCTTAGAATTGATCCATACAGACCTATGGGGACCAGCACCTATCTCCTCAACCAAAGGATATAGATATTATATATCTTTTGTTGATGACAGAACCAGATACACATGGCTCTTTCCTATAACAACAAAATCTTAAGCCCTTGACACATTCATTGCTTTCAAAAGGCAAGTAGAAAATCAACTGAACTTGAAAATCAAAGCACTGCAAACTGACATGGGGGGAGAATTCAAAGCTTTTGAACCATATCTTAAAAGAGAGGGAATAGCTCTAAGACATTCATGTCCTTACTTACATGAACAAAATGGCAAAATTGAGAGAAAACATAGACACATTGTGGAAACTGGACTTACATTGCTAGCCCAAGCTCAAATGCCATTGAAATATTGGCAAGAAGCCTTCACATATGCTGTATACATCATTAACAGACTGGTGTCACCTGCAGTAGGAATCAAAACACCTTTTGAATTACTGTATACTTCAAAACCAGATTACTCTCAAATTAAAGTGTTTGGCTGTGAGTGTTTCCCTTACCTTAGACCTTATAACAAGCACAAATTTGACTTTCACACTTCCAAGTGTGTCTTGCTAGGAGTTAGTCTTGCTCACAAAGGATATATATGCATGAGTCAGTCTGGCAGAATCTACATCTCAGCTAGTGTAAGGTTCAATGAAAATTCTTTTCCTTTCTCAAATGATCCAAGTTTCAGCAAAAAAGAGTCCATTAATCAAAGTGATTTTGCTACTCTCTCTGAAAGGTTTCAAGTTGTGTCATTTCCTGTCAAAAGTCCTGACAATTTCACTCAGCTAGCAGCTATACACAGTCACTCTCAAGACATTGCTGGAAACATGGAATCTCCTCAAAATCTTGTCCAAGATGAAGCACAACAAATTTTTGAGACTGACACATTATCAGGTAACCACTCACCTCATCAACTCTCATCACACATTCCAGAAGCCAACTCAGAATCACCTCCAGCCACAGAACCAAAAACTCAAAACCTTGATAAACAAAAAACCTGGCCATCACATCCTATGACAACAAGATCTAAAGCAGGGATTTTCAAACCAAAAATCTACCAAATATCTACCCAAATCCAATCCTCAGTTCCTAAAAACACCTGTGAAGCCCTAAAGGAACCGAAATGGAAGCAAGCAATGGTGGATGAGTATAATGCCCTGATGAAAAATAGAACCTGGACCTTGATACCTGACAATCAAAATCACAAGTTGGTTGAAAATAGATGGGTGTACAGAATAAAAGAAAATCCTGATGGTACCATTAACAAGTACAAGGCCAGACTTGTTGCTAAAGGATTCTTGCAAACACCAGGTGTTGACTTCAAGGAAACCTTTAGTCCTGTAGTCAAGGCTGCAACAGTTAGAATTATTCTCACTTTGGCAGTGAATAACAACTGGATGCTGAGGCAAGTGGACATAAACAATGCCTTTTTAAATGGAGATTTGACTGAGGAGGTATACATGCCACAGCCTGAAGGATTTGAAAACAAGAGCAAGCCAAACTACATATGCAAACTGAACAAAGCACTGTATTGACTAAGACAAGCTCCAAGAGCCTGGTTTGACAAGCTGAAGAGTGCTCTATACTCTTGGAATTTTGAGAACTCTAAGTGTGACACATCACTGTTTTTCCGAAGAACAAAATCAGAAATAGTTATTATGCTCATCTATGTTGATGACATAATAATCACTGGAAGTAGCAGCAAGGAAGTTGAAGAAGTGATAGTGAAATTGAGCAAAACTTTTGCCTTAAAGGATTTAGGTAACTTAAATTTCTTTCTCGGAATACAAGTTACTAGAAACCAAGATACCATCCTACTCTCCCAAACCAAATATGTTCAAGATCTTCTGATAAAAGCAGAAATGGCTGACTGCAAGGGTATAGACACTCCTTTCAGCACTTCAGAGAAACTAAAGAAAAACGAGGGAGCTAAGTTTCATGACCCTACACTTTATAGGAGTGTGATAGGAAGCTTACAGTATGCAGTGCTTACAAGACCTGAGCTTGCCTTCTCTGTGAACAAGCTGAGTCAGTTTATGTCAGATCCAAGACAGTCACACTGGATAGCATGTAAAAGGGTGCTGAGATACCTTAAGAATACAATGAACATGTGCCTAAGGATTAAAAAGTCAGACTACCTTGATCTTATTGCCTATACTGATGCAGATTGGGCTAGTGATCCTGATGACAGAAGGTCAATCAGTGGCTATTGTGTATACTTGGGTGATAACTTAGTTGCCTGGAGTTCAAGAAAACAGGGTGTGGTTGCTAGATCAACTGCAGAATCTGAATACAGAGCTATGGCTCTATGCAGTGCAGAAATTACATGGATTAGTTCATTGCTTACTGAGCTAGAGTTGAAAGTTCAGGGAACTCCAATGATTCTAAGTGACAGTACTAGTGCAGCAGCCATAGCAGCCAATCCTGTGTACCATTCAAGAACCAAGCATTTCGAGATTGATCTTCACTTCATCAGAGACAAAGTTATAAAAGGTGAAATTGAAATAACTTATGTTGCTAGCAAGGATCAAATTGCAGATGTTCTAACCAAGCCTCTGCCATACTACAAATTTGACTACTTCAGAAACAAACTCAATGTCTTAGACAAGACCTTGTGTTTGAGAGAGGGTGTTGAAAATACTAGCTATGAAAATTCAGCAGCTGATATGGATGACAAGGTGGCATGCCATCTCAGCTACACTCATTTGAAAACAGAATATGCAGAAGATTTGCTAAGCTGGCAAAATGGAGTCACTGAAGAATCACAACAAATAAGCATGCAGGAATTGCGTTTCTAGAAGCTGCAAATGATTGGCTAATGTTTGTCATATTCACAGGCTGTTACATGCTTATTTACAAATCTAACCTCATAGACCAGCTGTCATTTTTGTTTCTTACCTGTATATAAACACACCTGAGCTAGTAATAAATTCATTCAAGTTGTTATCTTTACAAAGTTTTGTGATTTATGCTCTGCTTGCTGTTCATAAGCAATTTATAGCAAATTTAACTCTACTGAAATGGCAACATCGCGAACAACATCGTGCATAGAAAAGTATTTACTGCCACCATCCTCAAGCAACAAACAACAGTCTCTTAGTTGACTGACCCATGCATCTAATTTGTTATGTGCATCTTCTAGATTATTGACACTTTCAAATGCACCCAAGCCCATGCTATATTTGAACAAGTCCATAATTGAAGTTGGTGTAATTAGACTATACAGTAAAAAAGTTTTCTTGAGTTGCTCACCTCTTAAGTACTTGTAACTCAGCTCAATTGTTGAGTATGCCTCTGCTGGTACTCCTTCGTCGAAGCTTGCCTCTGAAGGCGTTTGGAGTTCTTGCAACGCATTCTTCCACACAGGCAGCTCTTTGCTTCTCAGTGCCTTTGCCACTGTGGTTAGGGCAATAGGCAAACCTCCACATGCCTTGGCTACACTTGTTGCTGTAGATTTTAACTCACGATTTTCAACATAATCACCAGCCATTATCTTGAACAATCTCCAGGCTTCTTGTTCATTTAAAATGCCAATCGAGAAGTTTTTTTCAGATTCCATCCTTAACAGCACATCAAGATCTCTTGTTGTGAATAATAATTTGCATCCTCTGTGCTCAACTCCAAAAGGAATTCCAATAGTCCCCAAATCAAGAGGTTTCCAGATGTTATCCAGAATCACAAGGATCTTCTTCTCATTTTTAAATCGCTCACATAGCCTACTTGCTCTTCTAGATTCAACTTCCTCGCGCAACTCCAGGCCCAACTTCTCGGCAATTTCCTGTTGAATCTTTTTTATGTCTGGAGTTTGCGAAACCTCTGAAAAGACCACCATATCAAAGAGCTTGTCTTCCATTGCTTGCCCGGCGACCTTCTTCACCAGTGTCGTCTTTCCAATGCCGCCCATGCCGTACACCCCAATGATGCTGACATCAACATCGATCAATGCATTTTGTATGGCCTTCAAAGTAGAAAGTCTTGATTCGAAGGCCTCGTAGCCTTTGTGAGACTTGAGCCATATATCCTCCGGAACGGTACGGTAGGAAATTCTATCGTCAAATCTCCCAGCTTCTTCTCGGAGTTTAAAAAGGGCCTCCTTCTCTGTTTCTGCTTTCTTTCCATGATGATAGCGAGCAAACCAATCAGGAAATAGCCCCATGAGACATCGGCCATCATTTGCTGTCTCTTCATCTTGAATGAATTTGGCTGCCTGCTCAATGCTCTCGTTCGCATTAACCAGCCATTTCTCAACCTTCTCTTCAATCTTTTCACTTCTTCTTTCAGCCTCAGAAACTCTGCGCTGAATGCTTTCTCTTTCATCCTTGAGCCTACCGAGTTCTGCCTTGAGATTCTCAAAGTTGGCAGCGGAGTTATACCAATAACTAAATTCGCGTTGTGCGTGAGGAGACAAGCAGTTTACAACTCCTGGAACAATGCTTTTCAAAATGTCCATTTTTTTTTTTGGGTTGGGGAAGTGAGCGAAATAGAAATAGAACAGGGTCAACGGCCGCGCAATTGATAATCAAGTAGAAGCAAAACAAGGCAAAATTGAAAAAAGAAATGATATTTGTACAAAACAACGAGAAAATCAGTGTAACAGAAGAGAATCAAAGTGTTTTTGAGATCAGAAAATTGAACCAAGAAAAGGGTTGCTTGAACCAATGAAAATGCAAAGAGCTGATGGCAAAAGGGAACAAAGCTAAATAAGAAAACGGCTAGCACGAGAAGTGACCACGATCAACAGAAGCAAAGTGTGCATGAGATCAGAAGACGAAAATCAGGAGAATTGAAGGCAAAGAGTTGGAGCTGACGAATGCGGGGATCAAGAAGGAAACAAAATTATTTCAAGCTTGTAAAACTACTTTCAAGCGAATCTGATAAAATTATTTCAATACTCGTGGGCGATTCCTTTTTAAACTGCAGAAGGAAAAAAAAAATATTCTGAATTTCAATATATTAATTTTTATCCTAATTTATGTTGAGATTCGTAATCTCGTCTCAATGATTAATTAGTAGATAATATTTCTAACAAATATGTGTTGAATAGATATATTTCTTGACTATTAGTAGGTTAGATATATTTTAGCATAGGAATGAAAGTACCAAGTTGTGTCATATTAGAATAAAAATTTGAGCTGAAAATATTGTTCTATGACCTTTTAATTATTTGTCAGCAAATAATTAATTCATATAAAAAAATTAATAATCTGAATTAGTCTTTAAGTATTATAAATATTTTTTTTTAATTTTTAATTATAATATCATTATTTAAAAATAATTGCGTGACTTATATTAGTAACATTACGATTGTCATAAAACATGTGATCCTCATCCAATATCCATTATTTGTGGTCCTTAATCAATAAAATATCTAACACTCCAGACCAATGGTGCCGTCATTATCGAACGGTCGATATCCAACACTTGCACGAAGATTCCGAGAAGTTGCATGGCTGCCGACTTTTAGATGCAAAGCCTCATTGTGTCGATGTTACAGAAAAGAGAGCAGTCCGGGTAATTGCCAAAACTTAGAACTAAACAGTAGCTTAGTCAGAAAATCAAACGCCAGTACCGTTAAAATGACTGATAAAAATATAAAGAAATAAAACTTTTAAAGTTTTACTTCATTGCTTTTTTAATGTTATTACTATTTCTCCTAGCACTTCTAAAGAAACCAAAGCTTTAAAAGAAATCGGCCAAAGAAATAAAGTTTTACTTCATTGCATTTTTAATCTTATCACTATTTCTCCTTGCTCTTCTAAAGAAACCAAAGCTTTAAAAGAATCAGCCAAATCACCAAGATTGAAGAGTAAATCTATTGTTTTAGATTTTTATTTTTATTTTTTTAGATAATAGATATTATTTTGATGAATTTTTTAATATTGGAATAATGTTAGGAATTCCAATAGATGAATTCTAACTTGACACCCAATTGTTATGTGTCATTTTTTTATTGGATAATGAATTTCATAACTAGTAAAATTAATATTTCGATCATCTAATAAATAACAACTATATCAGTTGGAACTCAATCATTGGGATGCTTAACATTGCTCTTAGTATTATATTGGACATCTTAGTTAAATCAGATTAAAAATCAAATTGGATTTTAGGCTTTATTCAACATCTCCTTTTCTTTATTTTTTTCTTTTTTAGGTCTATTTGAAGTGAACGAAATAAAAATACGACAAGGTCAACGATTGGGCAATTGATAGTCAAGTAGAAGCAAATGAAGGCTAAATGGGAAAGAGAAATGATATTTGTACAAAACACGGAGAAAATCAGTGTAACAAAAGAGAATCAAAGTGCTTTTGAGATCAGAAATTGAAACAAGAAAAGGGTCGCTTGATCCAATGAAAATGCAAAGAGCTGATGGCAAAAGGGAACAAAGTTAAATAAGAAAACAGCTAGCACTAGCAGCGACCACAATAAACGGGAAATTGGAGATGGATCTACAATATTTCTGCCTTTTTTTATGCTTTAACAAATATTGCTCTATCGAAAAAAATATTGTGCATAACTTCAAACCTATATGAATAACTTCAAACCTAAGAATAAGGTAATACTTGAAGTACTGTCAGGTGATCAGGTCTTTCAACACTTGTTATAGAACAAGAAGAACAGCAACAACCAGCTGATCAACATAGGATTATCCCTAAACAACCATCACTTTTAGAACCTCGTCATAGTGGGAAGGTAAGTAGGTTACCTGTGAGATACATGTTATTGGGAGAAACCTATACGACTATCTCAGATGAACATGTACAAGATCCCACTGGCTACAACGAAGCTCTAATAGACAGAGATGTTGAATTCTGGAAAAAGGCCATAAATCAAGAAATGGAATCTATGTATTCCAATAAAGTCTGGGAACTTGTAGAGGCACCAAATGGGGTAAAACCTATAGGGTGCAAGTGGATCTATAAGAGAAAAAGGGGAGTAGACGGAAGGGTGGAAACATTCAAAGTAAGATTAGTAGCCAAAGGTTTTACTCAGAAATAGGGAATCGATTATGAGGAAACATTTTCTCCGATTGCTATGCTTAAATCCATTAGGATTCTGCTCTCTATTGCTGCAGTGCTAGATTATGAAATTTGGCAAATGGATGTTAAGATTGTCTTTCTTAACGGGCATCTTGAAGAAGACATCTACATGCAGCAACTAGATGGATTCATACAAAAAGGCCAAGAACACATGGTATACAAGTTGCAGAGATCTATTTATAGATTGAAGCAAGCATCCCGGTCATGGAACGCCAGATTTGATCAAGCGATTAAATCTTTTGGATTCATTCAAAACATTGGTGAACCATGTGTGTACAAGAAAATTCAGGAAAAATCTGTAGCCTTCCTAATTCTTTATGTAGAGGATATTCTCCTAATTGGAAACGATATAGGAGTATTGACTACAATAAAAAGTTGGTTAGCAAAATAATTTGATATGAAAGACCTGGTAGAGGCAAGTTATATTCTTGGTATCAAGTTACTATGAGACCGGAAGATTAAAACTTTAGCCTTGTCTCAAGCGGTCTTTATCAATAAAATATTGGCTAGATTTAGCATGGAAAATTCCAAGACTGGTTTATTACCATTCAGACATGGAATTACACTCTCTAAGGATCAATCAGCTAAAACATATGAAGAGATAGAGAAAATGAGACGAGTTCCATATGCAGAAGCTGTGGGAAGTCTCATGTATGCCATGCTTTGCACTAGACTAGACATATGTTTTGCGGTAGGGATGGTTAGCAAATATCAACGTAATCCTAGACCTGAACACTTGACTGCGGTCAAGCATATAATAAAGTATCTGAAAAGAACTAAAAATTATATGCTTGTGTATTCTGGTGATGAACTCATTCCAGTGAGTTATACAGATTCTGACTTTATATTAGATAAGAATTTCAGAAAATCAACTTCTGGCTATGTGTTTACATTAGGAAATGGAGCTTTTAGTTGGAGGAGTGTGAAACAATCTTGTATCACAGACTCCACAACTGAAGCTGAATATGTGGCTGCATCTGAAGCTGTATGGCTCCACAAGTTCCTATAAGATCTTGAGGTGGTACCTGTTGTAACTGCACCCCTTAAACTATTTTGTGATAATAGTGGTGTGGTAGCTCAATCTAAGGAACCAAGGAACCACAAGAAACAAAAACATATTGAGAGGAAGTATCATCTCATAAGGGATATAGTGCAGAGAGGTGATGTGGAGGTTACTCAGATTGCGTCACAGCAAAACTTGGCAGATCTTTTTACTAAGGCCATACCTGGGAAACCTTTTAACTTCCACTTAGAATCCATGGGCATGCGTGAGATGCCAAATATGCTTTGAGAGCTAGTGGGAGATTATTGGGAAAATGTGCTCTTTAAAAGCATATGTGTTAATTTAATTGTAATAAATAATTTTTCTAATTAATAAAATATATGAGGTATTTTATTCAAGTATTTTAATTGCATTGATATTTTGAGTAAAGTCCATTTAATCATATTATATGTATTTATGTGATCACTATGTGGATTCACAAAAGACATAAATACAAGTTATCTTATGATTAAATGAATAAAGTTCGCAGTTAATAAATAAAGTTGGGCACTTTATTTAGGTATAGACTGTAATAAATTCATTGAATGATTTGTCTTAATCATGTATGAATTTATTGATGTAGTGCGACTACATTGAACATAATCATATATGAGATTTAATTAACTTTGTAATAACTGTCAGACTTATTAAATCTCATAGGCCTTGATTTTACTGTAATCTTAATCTTGAGTTAGTTATGATTCCATGATTGTAATTGTTATTCCATTTGAGTTACCAATGCGCACGACACATACTTGTAGTCAAGATTACCAGGTATCTTGGTGAGAGCAATTATGATTATTGGAGTTATAGATTAACAATATAGAATTTGTACAACACATCTCTTGATGGGTTTTCGATACTTGATCATAGAATTCTCTGGCCAAATTATGTCGACATATTTAATATGTTGAAAATGATCATTAGAGAAAACCAGTAAATATCAAGGAACAAGATGTAATTAAATTGATTGGACAGTTGAGATATCGATTTAATTAACGATGTGGTACAAAGGATTGAGCAGTGAAGAAATCAATGTGGCTTGGGACGAATTATTATTCGAACATACAATTATGGAGGTCAATTTCAATCTTATAGTGGAGTAGGGTTGGAATTAAATGATTAGGCTTATTTAATTACAAGCTTAATTGTTGTAGCCACTATTATATGTTCCCAAATGATCCCCGGGTTAGCTCATTTAATTGACTGCACCGCGACTAGATTAATAAACAAAATAACTAGCTATTTGGGTCAAAAGCCTAAATATATCATTTAGTGGGAGGCTCCATTTAATATGCTTGTGTGTAAGGGACCTTATGTTATTTTACAAGGTGGACCCCCTATAGAAAAAGCAAGTACCGTGGCTTTTGGTTTTTATTATTTGGAGCTGAGGATTTTCACTAAATGTAAATATAAAAAGGCTTATTTTCTCTGAAGAAAAGAGATAGAGCCACATTATACAGACCAAGAGAAAAATAATTTCTCTCTAATTTTGTGAAAAATTTTCTCCTGCTAGTTGCTTTTAGTGATGATCAAGGTGCCCACACGTTAAGTGCAGATCAAACTTGAGTTATAGCCTGGAAGGTTATTTGTTGGCGGATCATGATCTAAAAAGAGGAGTGGTGACGGATCGTGAACTGAGAGCCTAAATCACTTCAGCGGAAAAAGCAAAAATTGTTCATCTTCTCGGATTGTCAAGGTATGATTTTCTAGATTATGAATTCCTATATATTTTATGAGATCGGTCCTAAAAGTTTTTTTTTAATTTAAAAAACTGATTTTTCCCCAACATCAACCCACAAAACTGCTTATTGATTGTCCTCATTTTTGAACTTACTATAGGATTCACCCTCCTTGTTTTACAACTTACTTTATACCCTTACGTTGAGAGGAAGATCAGGCCAATAATCATAACACGCATTGCAGGGGTAAAATTTCGAACACACCATGTGGCATTTAGACCATTTGATAGTTTGTTTCAAACATATTTGTTTATAAAATACTTTTCTTCATGGATTTGGTGACGTAATTTTCTATGTATTTACAGGTTTTATCGATACGTCTTTTGACAAGTTACACTTACATAGCAATGTTATCTGTGTTCAGCCTTGCCTTATTGATACCTTATTGATAAACTGTGCTTCTGTGATGAAGAATGTTTTCTCTGTCAGTGGATATCCTAATCATTGATCCATATACTTAGGTTATATTACCCATTAGGAAGTATGTGTAAAAATTATTTTATATCTTCTTTATTAGAAATGTTGTAATTCTTTATTACTTTTCCTGAATTATAACATCAGATGTCTATAATAACTGGATTATTCCTTCTGCAAAACAGAGCAGTGGTAAATATTTTTTTTCTTTTGTTTGTTTAGCACATTTCCATGATTTCAACTTTTTCAAATTTTGTATGTGTCAAAGTTTAAATTTAATTTGTTGGTTTATCGTACAATAACAGGAACAGCATCAAAGACGAGCTGCCAATGGACTTGCTATGACTGTAGTGTCGCTTACCAAAACTGCCGGTCCAGCTGTAGGAGGTGCTCTGTGAGTGTCCTATTGATTTTGTAAAATTATATGTAAATGATGTTATAATTTTTTTTTTCATTAATTGGGGTTCTGGCAGATTTTCTTGGTCACAAAAGCGTCAAGATGCTGGTTTCCTCCCAGGTATGATGATTTACTGATGAAATTTCTGACGAGTTTGTGAATTACTTTGTGCTAGTTAGCTTAGTTAGCTGCTTAAACTAAAGTGCAGGTAACCAGATGATTTTTTTCATTCTGAATTTGGTCGAGGCACTAGGAGTAATATTGACATTCAAACCATTTCTAACTCAACGTGTCCCGTGAGTGGAGAAAAGATGCATCTGTTGAAATATTCAAATATATGTCAAGCAAATTAAAGCTTTCAAAATCTATCAACAATTTGATTATTTGATGTGGTTTGCCACTTGCCGTATTTTGTTTTGCTGTTGTAAAGGCTTAAATATGAAAATGGTGGTTGGCGCTCACACCAATCGATTGCTGTTAACATTAATTGTTCAGTACTTTTCTCTGTCGACATTTATACTTGTTCATTGTCAGAACTACGACAATTTATCTTTACAATGATGCAAGCTAGAAAGAATGTTTCATGTCAAGTAAAATATTGAAGCCACAAAGAGTCTGAATTAAGTACTAAGTTTTCTGCCATGCTTTCAACGGTAACACATTTGTAGCTCTTATTCCAGGGGCTTCACAGTAGAGAGACCTGATTTTGACCTTCTTCAGAACTTGGGGATTCCGTAATAACAGAGGACAACAGTTATATAAGAATATTATTTTGTACAATTTTCGTATAACCTGACCAATGCAAGTATAATTTTATGATCTTAACTCAGATCAAAAGACCTTCAATGATGTAAAATTTGCACATAAAGATGAGAACCAAACATTAGAACTTATGATGAAACGGAAACAAAAACATTGAGATTGAAAAGATAGAGAAACACAAGCTTTTTAAAAGGAATAAATGTTCATTTAGTCTCTATATTTTGACTTAAGAGCGCATTTAGTTATTATATTTTAAAAAGTGCCTCAACCTCAAGTAGGGATGGCAAAAATCCCCACGGGGACGGGTACCCTCGGAGATTTTCCCTATTCGAGGAGGGTATGGGGATAATTTCATACCCAATTTCTTATTTGGGAAAGGGACGGAGAAATTTTTTTGCCCAATTTCTTATTTGGGGAGGGGACGGGGATGAGGTGGAATCCCCATCCCCTACCCATTTCCCCATTTTAATTTTTAATTTTATTTTTATTTTTTAAAATTACTAGTAAATAAATTATAAAATTTGAATTATAAAATTATAAATATTGGTAAAAATAACAAATATCAAAATATTTATATTATTAAACTTTTAGGCCTAATTAACAAATTAAAGTCCTAAATTTTTATTTAGGACATTAAAAAGACCGGATAGATCTATTAGTCCAAAAATTTTGTTTTAATTTTAATATTCATTAAATATTTTAAACTTAAATCTATTTATTTATTTATTTTTAGATATTATAATTGCCCACGGCGAATCACAATTTTAATATCTAATCTAATCTAATATTTGCTCTTGATTTGCTCGGACTTAACTATTGTGCTGTAAAGGGAATAGTCCACATTTATAAAGTGCCCACGCCACCATTGAAAAAGTTAATTTTGAATCTAAATTTGATTTTATTTGTAACAATTTTGTATTAGACTATTAATTTGTTCATGATAGTTTGTATCCCTTCCATGCTGCGTTACTTACTAATTTAATGTATGTGACTTTTGTAATAGATATTAATGTAAGATATATTTCGAACTTTACTTTTATTTGAATTTTTTTATTTTAATATGATTAACTCAAAATCGAAAATAAAAAAATGTATTAGTTATTCGGGGATCGGGGACCCTCGGGGATCCTCTGTTATTATTTGGGGAGGGGATGAAGATTCTCTCAAATAATTCTGACGGGGACGGGGCGGGGACGAGGACATACGCAAAATATTGGGGATGGGTACGGGGAGATTAGTCCCCTCCCCTCCCCTCTCCATTGCCATCCCTAACCTCAAGACACCCCTACTGTGTTGGAATAATATTTTTGGGAATATCAATGAAAAGAAAAAAATGGTAATTCATCTAGCCAGCCTTAAACAAAATAAATATTAATAAAAACTTTTATGTTATTATTTTAGTTTTAGGACTAATTTCGTAAATTAATTTTTTTATGCATTTATTAGTAAGATTGCTTTAAGAATATTAAACATTACTTTAAGATGGCTACTATTAATTTATTTATAAAGAATTATTAGCAAGATTGTTGTAAAAGTACAAAAAATACTGGTTATTTCATATTGATATTTATTGATTAATTTTCCAATTAACTTTTTTATAAATAAATTAATTAATTTAAGAATATTATTGCCAAGATATTATTGTAAAAGTAAATAAAATTTAAGAAAAAATGTAACGTATTTAATATCAAGGTATATTGAGGTATTTTTTAAAATATAAAAACTAAACGAGCATTGAAGTTAAAATATAGGTACCGGACGAGCATTTTCTCTTTTAGAAAGTTTTATATTTTATTAATGAAAGTCTGAATAACAAAATTAAGGTTTTGGACTTCTTTTAAACTAAACTTAAATATCACAAATTTACCAAAATAAGTAAACCTAACATATTACTACATAATAACATTCTCCTAACTGAAATAAGATAAATGTTACTCAAATTCTATATCTAGAAAAAAAAAGATAAAAATCCTGAAAACAATAGGAAAATAGATCTTAAACTTGTAAAATAATATGAAATAAATATAATTTTCAATCGAACCACGAGACTAATGCGGTGCTACAATATTAGATTAGATTCCCCTCGTCGCGAACTTCGAAATGTATATTATACACCCTAAATAGATACTTCTAGCTCAAGTTGTTACCCTAGAGAGATACTCCACTCATCCTACGCAAACATCCACTGCATCAAATTCATTCCAAAATTAAGAATAAACCAGCTGATGCATTCCAAATAATTTAGATGAAACGATAAAATAAACCTAGAGATCAAATAACATGAAATGAAAAAGATAATTACCTTGGACTGAAGCTCATACAAATTCATTATTTGACACCTGCAGCAATTGTTGAAATAATAGTTAATGAAATATAAAATAAGGCAAGTACATATTAATGAAACACCACTGTGAATCGATAGCTAAGGACGGAGTAAAATTTAATTGTAAATTAGGACAGTAGAGCAAGCATCCATAAACATAACATGAACGTAATACATCAATTGAAATATCATAGGATAAATTAGGATATCAGAGAAAGAAATAAGTAAATAAATCAGCAAAGGAAACATGCATAAACAAATAAAAAAACAAAGACAAAATAAGGAAGAGTTTGTGATAATTTTCTTCTATGGTCATTGAAGTCCAAAAACTAATAAGGATCGAGCAATTGAACGGTTGCAAACTCAATGGAAATACAATGGAACCTTAAAAATGAACAGTGAAGGAAAATGAAGAAATCTGCAGGAAATAAGGCGAGTGAGAGTAAAGAATTAATTACCACTGAGTAAATGCGAATGAAGAATGGAGACAGATCCTTCTTCGCCCCATTGAGAAGTGAGATTCATAGATTGTATTGAAATTGAGAGTTGAGATCAAGAAGCGATTCTTCTTCTCCGTAATTTCCTTTTTCTTTTAATGTTGTTATTATTATTATTATTTATTTTTTTCAATTTCATGATATCGTTTTTGTTTTAAACGGTATTGGCATATTACATTTATTTATGTTAATTTTACAATACCTCCCTTCAGATTGCACAAATTACATAAAAAAAAGTGCTTTATGTATAAAACTTTCAAACAAATTGGGCCAAAATCTAACTTTACCAAGTTTAGAGTAATTTTGGGCTCGACATTCCATTTCCGACAAACGAATTTTCTTTATCACCAAGGTATGATACTTTTCATATTTATCCAACGACTCGTCAATGACAATACCTTTGTAAAAAGTACTTATTTTCAATAGTATATTGTGGAAATGTCTGGTCGGTAATACAACTATTCCTTATAGTGTAAAAATGATACACTAAGCGTTCACATTTTGATGAGTAAATTAAGGATTTCAAGATGAAGTCCATAATTAGATTAATGCTAAGAAACTGAAGTTTGATCGATTGAAAACGAAAATAATAATGAAGGTAATTAAGAAAATGAACAATATATGCAGAAGCGGTCCTTATTAGGGCTTCTAGATTTTCTCTTGGGCTTTCCTTATTATTGTTAAAAACTGACATGAAGAACTTTGAGTTTAAAAATCTGGCCCTGATGCCTGGTAGCCCTCCAACATATGAAGCACCAGATGTTTGATGAGAATGACAAGACCATTTATCAAATTTCTTGTGGATATAAATACATACACATAGACGAGACCAACCTCCTCAAATGAGAATTAGAGTGATTACAAGACCTTGCAATGAGACAATGATACACCATCAAATGTCAAAATACAATAGAAATTCACGATATATCTATATCTATATATTTATATAATGTTGGGACTACAAGAGGTGATGTGGCATCACCATTTCTCATTTTTGTATATTCTCTATTATCTAACAAATAGAGAAATTTTCTTTCAGATTTAGCTTTTCATCTTCTCATAATTAATTTGATTGTTATTACACAATCAATATGTAACAGTTCATCAAAAGACCCACTATCTTCTCTAATTGAAACATTCTTGATCATAAATTAAGTAATAATTTATAAACATTTTTAATCACTCTTCTCCTCTGCCTTACCTTAATTTATAAATAGGAACAAAAAATATGATATTCCATATAAATATAAACACAACATAAAATAACAGAAAATAGCAATGGCTCTAAAACATGTGTGTTTCATTTTGGCCCTCATTTGCCTGATCATGGCAAATATTGCAAATGCAACCAATAGGAATGATTGTCTCAACAACAATATGAAACCAGACTACGATCTTGCAACAAGATTTGAAGCTAACGGAGGTCTAACGGAGTGCTGGAACGCGTTAATAGAGCTGAAATCATGCTAAAATGAGATTGTTATATTCTTCCTTAATAGCCAGGCTGATATTGGCCTTGACTGTTGCCGCGCTATTGATATCATCACCCCGTAATTGCTGGCCTGCAATGCTCACCTCTCTCGGATTCACTGCCGAAGAAGGAAATATACTGAGAGGCTACTGTGATGCATCTTTTGCTCCTTCTCCAGGTGGCCTCGCGGTGATATATCAGCCCCAGGTTTCCAAGGCCTTGGCTTAGACAATGTGCATTTATGGCACTTCTATTTCAGTGGTGTTAATTTAACTAATGCAAGTTTAAATAATTAAAAAAGTCTTTTGGGTTTTAGCTTTGCTTTATTTTTTTCATGTTTTTGTTTTTTGAAGTCTTGCCTCTTAATCGAATAGAATAAATCGTTAAAAGTAGAATAAGAAAAAAAGAATAATACTAAATTCTTTTTTCAAAGCCGCGCAAAGCGCGGTTCTATTTCCTAGTAAATTTATAAAGCTGGGACTTGAGGAGGTGATGTGGCATCACCATTTCTCATCTTTGTATATTCTCTAGTATCTAATAAATAGAGAAATTTTCTTTTAGATTTGGCTTTTCATCTTCTCATAATTAATTTGATTGTTATTATACAATAACAATTATGTAAAGGTTTTAATGAGGCATATTCTTTGTAATGAACATCCAAGGGAGAGTGTTATGAATTTATTAAAATAAATGTACATGTTCATAACATATATCTTTTAGTCTCCCCACTATCTCCCATTAGCAACCTTTAGCTTCCCTATAACTCTCACTATCTCACAAGGAATTATGATTCATAATTTTTCATTAATTTCATGGAGTGATTATGTAACTATAAAAAGAGAGCTCATCTTTTTGTTTTGTACACACACAATTGGAATGAATAAAATCACTCTATAATATATTCTCTCATTTTATTCTTTATCTTGCGTTGCTTCTTTATTTGTATTGCTGGCTAATAGCTTTTTTTGTTTTTTATAAGGCTACCTCATCTTAAAAAAAAATCAATTCATATTTTTTATCAATTTCATCAAGTGTAAAGTAAGAAAAAATGATAATACTAAATTCTTTTTTCAAAGCCACGTGAAGCGCGGTTCTATTTTCAAGTATATAATAAAAGACCTCTCATTGAGTCATATATATTGAGAATAAAATTTTTTTAATACATACAAAGAGCTTAGCTAGAATGAAATGTCTTTGGACTTGCGATGATCAAACAAAGGAAACAGACAGGTTGCAACTCACACTATCACAGATGTAGCGACACGATGCAGTGAATCACAAGAAGATCACGAAGATGGAAACGGGAACCCCTCAGAATGTAAACTTTGAATAGAGGAAAAAAGAAAAACGACCTTATTTCAAATTGCGCACAGAAGAAGAGTGACTTAAATCGTCATCAGTATCCAGACATCTTGCAATCATAGAGTAGAGAAATTTTAACAAGAACAGTGGAGAAAATATTATGTATATGCTAGACCACATTAGTCCCTTTTTTGGTTTGTGAAAACTTGATTTTTTATGAAATATTTTCAAACAATATTTCCACAATATACTTGTTGATAGCTAACATTTGATGGTTTAAGGATTTGTTATAGGAACAATGCACTGATTACGTTTTTTTTTTTAATCCGATGAATGATATTCAGCTGTTCTTTAATTATGTGTTCATAGGGAAGAACATTTTCTAAGTACTTTCCTAGCCTTCTAACTTTCCAAGGAAATATCGGTGCGAAGAAAAGCAAACCCAATGAACAAACATAACACAAACTAAAATAAAAGAACAGCAATGATGAGAATAAATAATTGGCAAAGAAAGAATGGAAAAAGTATGCCCGTTTTCAAGGAATTATAAAATACGAAGGCTTTTAATGAAATTTTATCATAAAAACGTATGCAAGGAGTTATAAAATTTTAGAAGACGAGGGGAGCTCGCCAAAAAAAAAAAAGACTCAAATTAAACTAGACTAAAAAGACATTCAATTATGCAAAATCTGTCCATAAAAGTCTGAAAGGATCATTAAAATTGCATTGCAATTTAACAGTAAACTGAGGGACCTATTCTAAATAATTCAGATGAAATTGCGAAACAAGCCATGGGATTAAATAAATGAAATAAAAATTAATTACCAGTTGAGACTTTCTTCTAAAAATTCGCAACTCCAAGTCATAAGAAGACAATGAAATTAGTCGTACGACGTAGAGTATGAAGACGACACCGCCAACAGCTGAAAATAACATTCTTATTCATCAATTTAAACTTTTACTTTATAACAAATACCTTACCTATATTGTATTTAAAAAAAAAAGTAAATTTCTTAAAACTGAAATTAGGGAAAATGGTATGCGCGTTTTCAAGGAATTACAAAATATGAAGGCTATTAACGTATAGAATTCGTATTCATATAGCATTCGGTTTTGTGCATAGAAGTCATATAGAATTCGGTTTCATATTTAAGGCAATTAGATTTGTATATAAATTATGAAACCGAATTCCTTTTCTACTTAGGATTCTATTCTTTAAGGCTGTACATCTATATATATGTAGCAACGTTCATACAAGAAATAACAAGAGAGTTTTATTCATAAACTCCATTCTTTATTTTACATGGTATCAGAGCATTACTCACTTATAAAATCATTCTCTTCGTTCTTTTGCCTCTGTTTGAATACTCATGGCAGATGGTCAATTATCAAGACAAGCCGCCATCCTTAATAAACAAGTGGATGATGTCTTCCTTGTCCACCCATCAGATAGTCCAACTGCTGTATTGGTTTCTCCTTTACTCACTGGTGATAACTATGGTACGTGGGTAAGGGCAATGACTATGGCTTTACGAGCGAAAAACAAGCTCGGTTTTGTTGATGGAACTATATCAAAACCAGATGAAGATGAAGATGATGGTGGTAGATGGCAACGTTGTAATGATCTTGTTGGATCTTGGGTGTTGAACTCCATATCAAGTGAACTTGCGGGAAGTGTGTTGTATGCACAGTCTGCTAGAGAAGTATGGGAGGATTTGCAAGAGCGTTTTCAGCAGACCAATGCGCCGAAAATCTATGAACTCAAACAGGCCATCTCTAATTTACGACAAGGAGATGCATCTGTTTCACTTTATTATACTCGCATAAAGGTGCTTTGGGATGAGTTGAATTCTCTACAACAAGTAGGACCATGTACTTGTGCGAATGCAAAAACTGTCAGTCAATTGCAGCAACTAGATCGAGCTATGGAGTTTCTTCAAGGCTTACATGACAGATATGCAGCAACGAGGAGTCAGATTTTGTTGATGGATCCTTTTCCTAGTGCAAATAAAATTTATTCCCTTGTAAGGCAAGAAGAAAAACAACAAGATCTTCACGCTATAGTGGGATCTCCAGAAGCTGCAGCATTGACAACACAAAGCCGGAATTCATTTGGAAATAGGAATTGGAATAACAATTCTGCAGTAGATAACAAAGGAGGAAACGTGAATTGGAATAACAATTCTGCAGTAGATAACAAAGGAGGAAACATGAATGCAAATGGTGGCAGACCATCGTGTGAACATTGTGGAAAATTAGGCCACACAAAACAAAAATGTTTTGAGTTAAATGGATACCCACCAAATTGGAGAAGACGTGGACAAGGTAATAAAAATGAGATTAAAGCTGCCATGGCAACAAATAACAATCAAGACGTCCAAGCACCAATATTTACTCAAGAGCAATATCAAAAACTCCTAGCTATGTTGTCCTCTTCAGGTAGTCTACATACTGCGAATCTTGCAGGTATAGCACTTAATTCCGCTTTATCACACACTTGGATCATAGATACAGGCGCTACGAATCATATGTGTAGTTCGCTTGAATTTTTTCACTCCTATGAACCATGTCACGTTCCTCTTCACGTTCAATTACCAGATGGCACCATAGCACAAGTTACTCACATAGGGAAAGTCTCCTTTTCACCAGATTTTTTATTAGACAAAGTATTTTACATTCCGAGTTTTAAGTTTAATTTACTATCTGTTAGTCAGTTAACCAAATCAAATAAATATAAAGTAATTTTTTCTTCCAATTTTTGTGAGTTTCAGGACCTATACACTAAGAAGCAGATTGGCAAGGGTAGACTTCGTGAAGGCCTTTTCTACATCCAACTTCCAGCTGCATTTTCCTTCACCTCCCAAATCACCTCTACACATGAGATGGATCTTTGGCATTGGAGACTTGGCCACCCTTCTCTTGGACGTTTAGAGCATTTTTCAAAAACTTATCCTATGGTTAGTTTTAATAAAGCATATGTTTGTGATATTTGTCCTAAAGCAAAACAAACTAGAAAGCCATTTTCCATTAGTAGCATCAAAAGTAAAATACCTTTTGAATTAATCCATTGTGATGTTTGGGGTCCTTTTTCAACTTCAAGTTTTTCAGGGGCTCATTATTTTTTAACCATTGTTGATGATTATACTCGATGCACTTGGTTATATTTAATGAAAACCAAATCCGAAACCCGATTGCATTTATGTTCTTTTCATGCTTTGATAAAAAATCAATTTAATGCTAACATTAAAATTGTGCGTTCTGACAATGGGACTGAATTTCTTGTTAAAGAATTACAGAAATTTTTTTTAGACCAAGGGATTATTCATCAAAGAAGTTGCGTTCGAACACCGCAACAGAATGGTGTGGTTGAGCGTAAACATCGCCATCTTCTCGAAGTTGCGCGAAGTCTACGTTTTCAAGCCAATTTGCCAATCAAATTCTGGGGAGAGTGTGTTCTTACTGCAGCATATTTAATCAATAAATTGCCTAGTGATGTTCTTAATGGAAAAACCCCACATGAAATGCTTTTTGGTATAGCACCAGATTTATCACGCCTAAAAGTTTTTGGTTGCTTGTGTTTTGCCAAAAATTTACAAGTTAAACATAAATTTGATCAACGGGCGAATATGGGAATTTTTATTGGTTATCCTTTTAGTCAAAAAGGATACCGAATTTATGATATTGAATCTAAGACAATCTATGTGTCTCGTGATGTTTTCTTTTATGAACATATTTTTCCTTTTCAGGATGTTAAATCACCGATTTTTTCTACACATGTCACTAATGAGTTTTTATTTGATGAAATTTTTTTTGAGTCTAATACTCTTTTATCACCTTCTCCAAATAAAAACATAAGTTCATCACATGGTCTTCATAAACATGACCCACCGTTGCAAGACACAGACCCATCCGTGACCAATTCTTCTTCTCCTGACACCACTCATGAACACATCATAACTGAAACACGATCTACCCAACAGCCTGGTTCACCAGCAGATACAACCGTAAATTCACCAGCAGCCACTCCCCCACGACCCCAACGTGATAGACGCCCACCAGCTTACCTTCAAGATTATTGTACCTTGGCTTCTCACAATTCTACCCATGCTGATCGTGTTTCTTCGTCTCAAGGTAAGAAATATCCTCTTCACAATTTTATTTCCTACCATCGTTTTTCTCCAGCACATAAGTCTTTTTTGTCTGCTATTACCTCTACAACCGAACCAATTTTTTTTCATGAGGCAGTCAAGCTACCTGAGTGGCGCAAAGCCATGGAGGATGAGATAACAGCTCTTGAGAAAAATAATACCTGGACTCTGACACGTTTGCCGGATGGTAAAAAGGCCATTGGCAGCAAATGGGTTTACAAAATTAAATATCAGTCCGATGGCACCATTGAGCGTTACAAAGCTCGTTTAGTTGCTAAGGGATATACTCAAACAGAAGGCATTGATTATCATGATACCTTTTCACCGGTTGCCAAGCTTGTCACTATAAGAGCTTTACTTTCTCTTGCGGCTGTTAAGGGCTGGATTTTAGATCAATTAGATGTAAGCAATGCATTTTTACAAGGAGATTTAGAGGAAGAAGTTTATATGCAAGTACCACAAGGTTTTTCTAAGCAGGGGGAGCATCTAGTCTGCAAACTCAACAAATCTATCTACGGATTAAAACAAGCATCCAGAAATTAGTTTTCCAAGTTTTCTGCCACCATTCAACAAGCTGGTTTTCGCCAATCTAAGGCTGACTATTCATTATTTGTGAAAACTAATGCCAAATCTTCAACCTTTGTGTTAGTTTACGTTGATGATATTATTGTTGCAGGGAATGATGCTGCCGAGATTAGCAGAATTAAAGATTTTCTTGCACAGAAATTTTACATCAAGGCACTAGGGAAGTTGAAGTATTTTTTGGGGATAGAAGTGGCACGGTCATCACGTGGCATTTTCTTGAGTCAGCGGAAATATGCCCTGGACATTTTAAAGGATGCTGGTTTACTTGCTGGACGAGTTTCTCCTTTTCCAATGGAACAACAGCTTCGGCTTTCATCTACAGATGGCGACCTTTTACCAAACCCCTCAAGTTATCGACGTCTTGTAGGTCGGTTGATATATCTCACAGTTACCAGGCCTGATATTGTCTTTGCAGTACATGTTTTAAGTCGATTTATGCATGAACCACGAACTACTCATATGGATGCTGCCATTCGAGTGCTTTGGTATTTAAAAGGCTCACCAGGCAAAGGTATCTTATTATCTTCAACGAGTGACTTGCATATCCAGGGTTACTGTGATGCGGATTGGGGTAGTTGTCCTACTACACGTCGGTCTGTTACTGGTTATTGTACTTTCCTTGGTGACAGCCCTATATCTTGGAAAACAAAGAAGCAAAATGTGGTCTCTCGCTCTACAGCAGAAGCTGAGTATCGCTCCTTGGCTGATCTTTCATGTGAATTACAGTGGCTCAAAGCACTTTTTGCTGATTTGGGGCACCTTCAATGATGCAAAATCTGTCCATAAAGCAAGCAATGAGATCAAATAAATGAAATAAAAATTAATTACCAGTTGAGACTTTCTTCTAAAAATTCACAACTCCTAAGAAGCCTATGAAATTAGTCGTACTGCGTAGAGTATGACGACGGCACCTCCAACAGCTGAAAATTAAATTCTTATTCATCAATTTAAACTTTTACTTTATAACAAATATCTTATCAATATTTTATTAAAAAAAGCAAATTTTGTAAAATTTTTCCATGGGAGATTGAGAGTAGTATGTATATCCGTACCTTTTCAGCATGCAATTGTTGTATGGTTGTGTTGAGATCATTATTGGCCCAAAGCCACTTATCCGATGTCTCTCCATAGCAGACGTTTACTCTCCGAGGCGTGCTTGATTCTCCTGCTGTGAAAATCTTCATCTTGGGACAACCAATCACCAAAAAAACTTGCAAAAATGGGAATTTGAAGGTGTAATTGGCAGAGCAGAAACTTGTGAGGCTATCTAAATCACGCAGATCCAACGTCTTCATTTTGCGGAAAACAATCTCTTCCTTTTCAACCCCATCTTTGTCATTTATTAACACCTCTGTCATTGCTCTGCATCCGTATACATAAAGTGATATGAGTCGCACTAGAGTTTTTGCTGTGGAGGATGTTGCTAAGTGTATCAATTTCTTGCAATCGAAAGCTACAAGTTCTGTTAGGTTCCCAAAAGATACCGATGATGATGGCAATAGAATTAACAGACTTTGACAATAATATACTCTTAAAATTTCAAGATACTGAAAAATGGGGCCAAGTTTGGTGTCTTGTTTGCACATGCAGCTGCTTCAGATGATAGTGTCGGTACAGCTTTAACTCTTTTATCATTGCCAACTTCCCCACATGTTTCTCTAAGCATCCTTCCTTCGAAAATTCCTCTTCGTTGAATGAAAAATAAACCAGTGCGAGTATTTCGAGATTGTGAAATCTCTCCAGTACGTTCCAGATTGGAAAACAAGCTGAGTCATCTCCAACAATCTCTAGTTGTTTAAGACTGCCAAAAAGGTGTTGTGGGAAATCGGCCTGCAAAATCATCTTCACATCTTTTCCACTTAGTGATAGTTCCTTCAAGTTGGGTACGATCTGATCATCATCAATCATAATAACTAATGAGGTCAATTGATGTTCTTTCAAATGATTTTGAGTAATCCAATCACAAGCAGTGACTTTATAGTATTTATTTTATATTAATTTTACCCTAAAAAAATTGAATTAGTGATAAAATTCATTATATGATTTTTTTTTATATGTTAGTTTTAGAGGTAATAAAGAAATTAGGGAAAAAACGAAATTATTTTATTGCACGATAGTAAATTACTAATTTATTTTGTAAGTTCTTTTATATGGAAAGACTAAGGATTCTTTTATAAATGCTATACCTAAAAAAGTTCATATAATTATTAATTTACCACATTGATCCTTTAGTCTGTGGTCCCTTAGTCTAGACTAGCAAAGATTATTGTATAACAAAAGTTTTCAATTTATTAAGTATTAATTTATCGATGCTTTGTCATATTTTTCAAAGTTAAAAATAAGCTATTGAAAAAAAATCTAGAAAATGGTTTCATACCTTTTCCAACGGCAATAGGGGCTGTTGTGCAGGAATACCAAGTTGATCATTCTCATTATTCTGCGATAAATCTGCAGCGAATATCTTTAATTTGTCACAACGATACACTAAAATAATTTCTAGTGCGGGCCATTCCGAAGTATGCATTCCAGGGTACAAACATCTAAGTTTTGGTAGATGTTGGAGTTTCAGAGTGGTGAGCTGTGGGAAGACAAAATAAGGGATCACTTGATCTGCTCTTTTCTCAGAAATGATCTCCTGTAAATCCTCACAGAAGCGTATATCTAGGTGTTGGAGCTGCTTAAGGCTTCCGATCATAGACGCTGAAAATATGTATTTTAATTTGTGACAACGCCACACAATCAATCGTGTTAAACTCGGAAAGTGAGGAAACACGGCCGCCGGAATTTGATTGCAATGCCAAATCTTGTCGACATTAATTGCAGATATCTCCAAAGCCTCCAAGTTAGGCAACACTACCTAAAAAAAGAAGAATTTCTTGTTACATCTAATATGCATATGAGAAGCACTTGTTGAAATTTTCTTCTTCGATTACAAATTAATGCAAGTCAAAACCAATTTCTAACTGGCAGATAAGTATGCAATCTAATTCATATTACTTGTTAAGAGCTTAATTAGTGAGTGCGTGAGATTATTTTTCCCCCTTTTTTTTCATTTTCTTTCAATTCTTTAAACGATTTAATTATTATATATATATATATATATATATATATATATATATATATATATATATATATAAAGAAATATATAATAATTCAAAAGAGAACTCAGGATAGAATAGAATGTTATATATATATATATATATATATAAAGAAAATGTAAGCTTACGCACCTTCTCGTTGAAAAGCAGGGTTGAAGTATCCAAAGTGATTTCGCTGGAGCCATACATAGTCGTCGATTCCTCTTGCGACACTGGCCTGTTTGGTGATGCTGAAGGAGTCTTCACTTCACGGCAGAAACTTGTAACCTCTGGAAGATTCCCCAGGCTCAAAGATCTTAATTGAGCAAACTCTATCTTCTCAATTGCATTATCAACTTCTTCCCCAATTGCAAAAATCTCTTTCATCTTGCTGCAATTAATTACTGCAATTCTCTCAAGTCTTGGAAGGCATTTTTTTGTAGAGAGCCAAAAGATATTACTCAACTTATCACAATTATATGCTTCTATGTTTTTGAGTTGGTTGAAAGACTACTTTGAGCCGATCAATACATACCCTCTCCATGTTGATCAAATTGTGAAGGATAAGTGACTCCAAAAGAGGAAAGGCATCAAAAGCGACCATCTCCCTTGAATCGACGATACAAAAGATGTCAGGATTATTTTGAACCCAGAGAAGCTTCAATTGTGAAAAGCCCTCCGTGTCCAAATTGAAAAGAACATCCCCGATGCCTTGCAGCTTGTCCAACCATAAGCATTCTACGTTATTGATGCCCTGCAATTTCATGGAGCAAATGTCCATAAAATCAAGCTTGAGCTTCAATGCTCTTAAACTCTTGCGATCACTGTTGATCGAAAAGTGCGGCTGACTTTGGAACCAATCTTGTCTAACACACTTGGGAGGCATGAATGACTCATTTCCAATAGATATTTTGAACCTTTCGAGCTTTCTGGCCAAAAAACCTTCTGGTAAAATACTGTCATTTTTAACGTCAATTTCTAGAGTGGTTAGCCGAGGTAAATGCATCAATTCGTCAAGGCTAGCATTACTTCTTTTGCTGTTGGCTCTTTCAACCTCCCATTCAATGAAGCAATTACCCATATACAGCTCTTCTAGTCGAGTTAAGCTTGATATGAGATTGGGCGCAATAACTTTTAGATGGAAACAATTGGTTAAATCTAACAATCTCAACTTATTCAATTGACCAAGTTCTTCTGGCAACTGCATAATATCAGACATCAAAAAGCTAAGGACTTCTAGATTCTTCAACTTCCCAATGATTGCTATGTCCCCCAACGCACTTTGATCAAGACATAGTGTGTGAAGATTTACTAGAAGATCAATTGAAGATGGAAAAGAAGAAAACTGCATTCGAGTAAAATCCAGAACTCTAAGCTTTTTCATCCCTATAAAAAAGTTCTCAGGAATATTGATTTCAAGAGAAGAATCTTTGAGAGAGATACATAAAAATTCAAGGTTTGGGCATTCTAATCCTTCAGGAAAATGACGATTACTATTATATCTTAAAGTGATAGCTTTGCATTTTCGAAGTGCATCCTCATTTCGCCAGTCCCACACATCCTCATTTCCTACCAAAATCCCCTGTTGGTCTCGGCAGCCAATTGATATTGCGACATCGCGAACGACATCATGCATTGAAAATTGTTCATTGCTATCCTCAATCAACAAACAAGAGTTCCTAAGTTCATGGACCAATGCATATAATTTGTCTCGCGCATCTTCCATCTTATTGACTCTTTTAAATATACCCAAACCCATGGAGTACTTAAACAAGTCCAAAGTAAGAATACGGGTTTCCATTTGACTACAGAGCAGAAATATTTTCTTGAGTTGCTCACCTTTTAAATGGTTGAAACTCAGCTCAATACTTGAATAAGTCTCTGCAGACACTCCTTCGAAGTTGTCCATTGAAGGCGTTCGGAGTTCTCCCAAGGAAACCTTCCATCCATGCAGACTCTTGCTTCTCAGTGCCATTGCCACTGTAGTCCAGGCAATGGGCAAACCTCCACATGCCCTGGCGACGTCTATTGCTGTAGATTTCAACTCACGATTTTCAACATCATCACCGACCATCATCTTAAACAATCGCCAAGCTTCTTCTTCATTTAAATTGTTAATCAAGAAGTTGTCTTTAGATCCCATTTTTAAGAGGACACTACGATCTCTTGCTGTAAGCAGTAGTTTGCAGCCTTTATGATCTTCTCCAAAAGGAATTCCAACAGTCTCCAAGTCAAGGTGTTTCCAGATGATATCTAAAACCACAAGGATCTTCTTCTCGTTTCTCAATCGCTCAAATATTCTACTTGCTCTGCTAGATTCAACTTCCTCGCGCAACTCCAGGCCCAACTTCTCGGCAATTTCCTGTTGAATCCTTTTTATGTCTGGGATTTGGGAAACCTCTGAAAAGACCACCATATCAAAGAGCTTGTCTTCCATAGCTTGCCTGGCTACCTTCTTCACCAGTGTCGTCTTTCCAATGCCGCCCATGCCGTACACCCCAATGATGCTGGCACCAACATCGATCAATGCGTTTTTTATAGCCTCCAAAGTAGAACGTCTTGATTCGAAGGCCTCGTAGCCTTTGTGAGACTTGAGCCAAATCTCTTCCGGAATGGTACGGTAGGAAATTCTATCATCAAATCTCCCAGCTTCTTCTCGGAGTTTAAAAAGGGCATCCTTCTCTGTTTCTAGATCTGCTTTCTTTCCATGCTGATAGCGAGTAATCCAATTAGGAAACAGCCCCATGAGACATCGTTCATTTGCTTTCTCTTCGTCTAGAATGAATTTGGCTGCCTCCTCAATGCTCTTGTTCGCATTAACCAGCCATTTCTCAACCTTCTCTTCAATCTTTTCACTTTTTCTTTCAGCCTCAGAAACTCTGCGCTGAATGCTTTCTCTTTCATCCTTGAGCCCATCGAGTTCTGCCTTGAGATTCTCAAAGTTGGCGGCGGAGTTATACCAATAACTAAATTCGCGTTGTGCGTGAGGAGACAAGCAGTTTACAACTCCTGGAACAATGCTTTTCAAAATGTCCATTTTTTTTTGGGTTGGGGGGGGGGGGGGGGGGGGGGGGGGGGGGAGGGAACGAAATAGAAATAGAACAGAGTCAACGGCCGCGCAATTGATAATCAAGTAGAAGCAAAACAAGGCAAAATTGAAAAAAGGGAAAATCAAAGTGTTTTTGAGATCAGAAAATTGAATCAAGAAAAGGGTTGCTTGATCCAATGAAAATGCAAAGAGCTGATGGAAAAAGGGAACAAAGATAAATAAGAAAACGGCTAGCACGAGCAGTGACCACGATAAACAGAAGCAAAGTGTGTATGAGATCAAAAGACGAAAATCAGGAGAGGTTTTCTTGACTGAGAATTGAAGGCAAATAGTAGGAGCTGACGAATACGGGGATCAAGAGGGAAAAACTGCTTGCTCGTAAAACTACTTTTAAGCGAATCTGAAAAAATTATTTCAATACTCGTGGGCGACTCCTTTTTAAACTGCAGAAGGAAAAAAAAAATTCTGAATTTCAATATATTATTTTTTATCCTAATTTATATTAGGACTCGTAATCTCGTCTTAAATAATTAATTAGTAGATAATTTTTCCAACAAATATGTGTTGAATAGATATATTTTTTGACTATGAGCAGGCTAGATATATTTTAGCATAGGAATGAAAGTACAAGTTGTGTCATATTATAATTTTGTGAATTGAAATTATTTCTGTAAAATAAAAGGATTTGGGTCATCCTTCGTTATTTTCTGGCAATATTGTCTGGTCGTGACTATTTGTTAAATATTAAAAAAATAAATTTATATTTATTAAGTATAAAAAATAAATAAACAAACAAAAATAAAAGGAAAAGTTTATACATTACATAAAATAATAAGAACAATATCAATATTTCACACTCTATAATTGAGTGATGTGTTGTCCAACTGCCATACATTGGTCCCAAATGGAGACTTAAATATTAAAGTCCAAAGTTATTGTGATGATGACTTATAATCGCCAAAATTGACATACGGGTAATCATGCATTATAAGGTGGTGATTTCTTCCGATCGGAACCTTATTTTTCATTTACAAATAAATAAACAAACTAGAAAGCCATTTTCCATTAGTAGCATCAAAAGTAAAATACCTTTTGAATTAATCCATTGTGATGTTTGGGGTCCTTTTTCAACTTCAAGTTTTTCAGGGGCTCATTATTTTTTAACCATTGTTGATGATTATACTCGATGCACTTGGTTATATTTAATGAAAACCAAATCCGAAACCCAATTGCATTTATGTTCTTTTCATGCTTTGATAAAAACTCAATTTAATGCTAACATTAAAATTGTGCGTTCTGACAATGGGACTGAATTTCTTATTAAAGAATTACAGAAATTTTTTTTAGACCAAGGGATTATTCATCAAAGAAGTTGCGTTCGAACACCGCAACAGAATGGTGTGGTTGAGCGTAAACATCGCCATCTTCTCGAAGTTGCGCGAAGTCTACGTTTTCAAGCCAATTTGCCAATCAAATTCTGGGGAGAGTGTGTTCTTACTGCAGCATATTTAATCAATAAATTGCCTTGTGATGTTCTTAATGGAAAAACCCCACATGAAATGCTTTTTGGTATAGCACCAGATTTATCACACCTAAAAGTTTTTGGTTGCTTGTGTTTTGCCAAAAATTTACAAGTTAAACATAAATTTGATCAACGGGCGAAAATGGAAATTTTTATCGGTTATCCTTTTAGTAAAAAAGGATATCGGATTTATGATATTGAATCTAAGACAATCTATGTGTCACGTGATGTTCTCTTTTATGAACATATTTTTCCTTTTAAGGATGTTAAATCACCGATTTTTTCTACACATGTCACTAATGAGTTTTTATTTGATGAAAATTTTTTTGAGTCTCATACTCTTTTATCACCTTCTCCAAATAAAAACATAAGTTCATCACATGGCCTTCATGAACATGACCCACCTTTGCAAGACACAGACCCATCCGTGACCAATTCTTCTTCTCCTGACACCACTCATGAACACATCATAACTGAAACATCATCTACCCAACAGCCTGGTTCACCAGCAGATTCACCACTTTCTTTAGGCAACCAAAATATCCAAACTCCCACACGACCCCAACGTGATAGATGCCCACCAGCTTACCTTCAAGATTATTGTACCTTGGCTTCTCACAATTCTACCCATGCTGATCTTGTTTCTTCGTCTCCAGGTAAGAAATATCCTCTTCACAATTTTATTTCCTACCATTGTTTTTCTCCAGCACATAAGTCTTTTTTGTCTGCTATTACCTCTACAACCGAACCAAATTTTTTTCATGAGGCAGTCAAGTTACCTGAGTGGCGCAAAGCCATGGAGGATGAGATAACATCTCTTGAGAAAAATAATACCTGGACTCTGACACGTTTGCCGGATGATAAAAAGGCTATTGGCAGCAAATGGGTTTACAAAATTAAATATCAGTCCGATGGCACCATTGAGCGTTACAAAGCTCATTTAGTTGCTAAGGGATATACTCAAACAGAAGGCATTGATTATCATGCTACTTTTTCACCGGTTGCTAAGCTTGTCACTATGAGAGCTTTACTTTCTCTTGCGGCTGTTAAGGGTTGGATTTTAGACCAATTAGATGTAAGCAATGCTTTTTTACAAGGAGATTCAGAAGAAGAAGTTTATATGCGAGTACCACAAGGTTTTTCTAAGCAGGGGGAGCATCTAGTCTGCAAACTCAACAAATCTATCTACGGATTAAAACAAGCATCCAGAAATTAGTTTTCCAAGTTTTCTGCTACCATTCAACAAGCTGGTTTTCACCAATCTAAGGCTGACTATTCATTATTTGTAAAAACTAATGCCAAATCTTCAACCTTTGTGTTAGTTTACGTTGATGATATTATCGTAGCAGGGAATGA
Organism: Citrus inodora; assembly: GCA_029721495.1. Taxonomy (NCBI): domain Eukaryota; kingdom Viridiplantae; phylum Streptophyta; class Magnoliopsida; order Sapindales; family Rutaceae; genus Citrus; species Citrus inodora. Next base: position 13,823,461 of record JAQOOB010000005.1, read on the forward strand.
TGCTGCCGAGGTTAGCAGAATTAAAGATTTTCTTGCACAAAAATTTTACATCAAGGCATTAGGGAAGTTGGAGTATTTTTTGGGGATAGAAGTGGCACGGTCATCACGTGGCATTTTCTTGAGTCAGCGAAAATATGCCCTGGACATTTTAAAGGATGCTGGTTTACTTGCTGGACGAGTTTCTCATTTTCCAATGGAACAACAACTTCGGCTTTCATCTACAGATGGCGACCTTTTATCAAACCCCTCAAGTTATCGACGTCTTGTAGGTCGGTTGATATATCTCACAGTTACCAGGCCTGATATTGTCTTTGCAGTACATGTTTTAAGTCGATTTATGCATGAACCACGAACTACTCATATGGATGCTGCCATTCGGGTGCTTCGGTATTTAAAAGGCTCACCAGGCAAGGGTATCTTATTATCTTCAACAAGTGACTTGCATATCCAGGGTTACTGTGATGCGGATTGGGGTAGTTGTCCTACTACACGTCGGTCTGTTACTGGTTATTGTACTTTCCTTGGTGACAGCCCTATATCTTGGAAAACAAAGAAGCAAAATGTGGTCTCTCGCTCTACAGCAGAAGCTGAGTATCGCTCCTTGGCTGATCTTTCATGTGAATTACAGTGGCTCAAAACACTTTTTGCTGATTTGGGGCACCTTCAACATGACCCTATGACTGTTTATTGTGATAATCAATCAGCCTTATATATCGCCGCGAATCCTGTCTATCATGAGCGAACAAAGCACATTGAATTAGATTGTCATTTCGTGCGAGAGCGTGTGCAATCCAATTTGTTATTACCACTACATATTCCTACTTCCATGCAAGTAGCTGATGTGTTTACAAAACCTCTCGGACATGCTCTTTTCCATCATCATATGCACAAGTTGGGCGTTGTTGATCTCCACGCTCCAACTTGAGGGGGAGTATTAACGTATAGAATTCGTATAGCATTCGGTTTTGTATATAGAAGTCGTATAGAATTCAGTTTCATATTTAAGGCAATTAGATTTGCATATATATTATGAATCTGTAATGCTTTTCTACTTAGGATTCTATTCTTTAGGGCTGTACATCTATATATATATGTAGCAACGTTAATACAAAAATAACAAGAGTTTTATTCATAAACTCCGTTCTTTATTTTACAACTTGATTGTAGCAGGAAGATTCCTGGAAGTTGCCATTTGCCAATGCTACTAACATTTTCAAACTTGGAAAACCCTTTAATCAAGCTTTTAGTGGTAGGCTCTGGTAGCTTGGTTTGATTATGACATATGATTATTTGATAATAAAGTTAGAGGATGTATTAATATAAAATTTGTTTATTGGTGTTGAAGTTAATTATCTCATTAATAATAGTATAAAAAGTTAATTACTAAGAAACACATAGTAGTATTCTGGGATATAATTTTATATCATAACTTTGTAAGTGTATAATTACTCATTAAATTAACAAAATTATTTTAAAATATGTACTTAGAAAAAATAAATTATATTCTTTTTATTTCAAATAATCTATAAGTTAACTCAAAACATAATCAAGCTGAGAATTAAAATAATGCTACTGTATGAGAGGATTTTTATTTTTTTCCCGAAGTTTCACAAGGAAATTATTGATATATAGCTTATTCTGATCATCTCAGTTCAAACGACAAATAATTGAAAGACTAAACTAAATAGACCAGCCAACAACTTTGTACAGCAGAGTTCAAAAATTAAGGTCATGATATTGAGGTGTTCTGTCTTGAAAAGTACGGCATAATGATAAAATAAAAATTATTAGTCTTTGGTAAGATATGACTTTTAAATAATAATTTTCACAAAAATACAAAGAATATTTATAAAGTACTTCTATAGTGAGGAGACCCTCACTTTGTTAAAGTGAAAATATCAATAATATACAAGAAACATATATTTTAACACATTAAGAACTGTATCTTTTTAATCTATTGGTGTATTGAAATATGTGTTATTTAGTTTGTTAGTGATATCATTACTTTGTTAAAATAAGGATGTCAGAACCATTATATATAAGAAAGCAAATATATTTTGTATGGTATAATAGTGTAATAACATCACCCGAGTATATCATATAGAGTAATAGTTTTTGGAACTTTAATAAAGTTCAAGATTATAGAATGAATGATTTATATATATTTTAAATTTTTTATCATAAAGTGGAAGACAAAAGTAACATATTTTTCAAATTATAATAAGTATTTATCAAATAATTTAACATCGTAATTTCTCCTAACTAGTGTAGTAAATACGACCTAGGAGGTACATTCAAAGCATTTCATAAGTTTGTTGTTAATAATAAATTATACATGCAGCTCCAACCATTATTGTACGGTGAGTAATTTCAATAGATTTTTTATGGCTTAATAATAATGAACATTGAATGTCAAAATATTAATGGCCAAACAGACCAGCTGCCAACGACTTATTCCAATGTGAATAGTTCACAGTGGGTACTGCACATGATGCTTGTTTCTCCTTTTGCATCTACTTTTGTTGTTAACATTAATTTCAATAGCAGCTCGTTATGTACGCAACATTTCAAAGTTAATCCAAAAACAAAAAACAAAAATTAGTTCAGCTGACTAAATTTGAAAGCATGGATTTGCCGTCGATTAAAAATCGTTTTGTAGGGAAAACTTTTGGATTGCAATTTTCATACAATACATAGAATTATCATAATCTATAAATTATTTTTTGGCTTTTCTGTGGTAGTAAGTCCGACTCCTTAGTGACAATTTAAATTGAAAAAATAAAATCATAAATAAGAATTATTTGATAAGAATTAAAATAATTGATAAATATTTGAGAGGAGCAATTTTGGAAGATCAGATTTCTAATAGGAGGGGAATTTGAATTTTACAACCTTCGATGAGGAATCCAAAATGCACAATTTGATGAAAATTTAATTTCAATAGAAATTGAATTCCCGCATATTAGTGAAAACCAAGCAACAGAAAAGTAAATGGAATTTGAATTCATTTCCTTTCTCTCCCCTCCCTCCAACTAAACAGCATCGAAATCCAAAGGTATGGGTTTGGGATTCCATACTGATCAGAATGGGATTTGTTCATATTTTTAGGACCAATTTTAAAATCAGTCGGAGTTTCGAAGTTTAAGATTGAAATTAATCACAATTGTTGATTTGGGACTAGATAAGAATTTATCTTGGAACTCCAATTCTCCCAATTATTTTAGCTGACAATATGTTGAACATTATTAATTGCATATTATTTAATTATCAATATATAATATTCTTTAATTTTCTAATTTTATAGGATTAGACACAAAATTGATTATACCTTTTGAAATTTAAGGGTTATGTCAATTGAATAGAAAACTTGGAGTTAAACTTTTTGATGTTTTTGTTGATTATCAATTTATGCATGAATTTTTGTACATTTACTTTGGTTTATTTTTATTACTTTAAAACATTTTTATTGGTTTGATTAGGGTCAGTTTGGTAATCCTGTAGCTTTTAAAGTAATTACAATTAGTTATGCTATAGAAATTGATCAATCGTGAAGAGAATCGGCTGAACATTTAATAAAATTTATTTTTAAAAGTAATTTTAGTTATAAAAGTAGTCGTATGTGTTTCGTAAATCTTATTGTTAAACTGGTGCAAGAATATAAATGTTTGAATTGGACATAATGCTAAATAAAATTTATTTACAAATTTATGAACATGCATATAAAATATTTTTATTATGTACATATAATTATTGATAACCAAAATAAAAATTTTATTTTATTAAATTTTATTCTCTATTTTGTTATCTCAATATAATTGGTAATAATAATAATTTTTTAAAGTTAATGATTTATTTCTTAATTAATAAAGATAATTTTGGATTTTTATTATATAATGAGGATATATATATAGAATTGGATTACATATAAAAGTTATTCTCAAAATCAAATTTTGAAAAACTATTCCTTCCTTACTTTTTAAAATCTACTGTATGATGAGATGATTTTGCCAAAAGTAATTACTAAAAAAAATTTATAAAACACTAAAAATTAGCTTTTTCTTTTTAAAATCACTTTGAGCTTCCCAAAAACAATCCTAACGGACCTTTATTTGGGTGGTGTTGGAACTTGTAACTTTTGGATCTTTTAGTTTTTATTGGTTTGATACAACTGTTACACTAAAAATTAAATGTATCTTAAACCCCAAACTTCTTCTTCTTCTTTTTTGATTGCACGAAATTAAAAACAATAGTGAACACATTCTTTAATAAACAATATGTAATAACTAAAATTGTGTTAAAGAATTTAGTTGATACATAAATTGATTTCAATGTTGTATATGCTAAATTTCTTAAAAAATTTCTTTCGCTGAATAGTTTTATTAGTATTTTGAATAAATAAAAATAATTGATTTAATTTTTTTAAAGAAACTTATTAGGTTCATGTAAAGATTTTTTTTGTTATTTTAAAAAGTGTACAAAGTAAAACTTACTTTTTAAATTTATTAGATGAGTGCATAAAATAATTAAGTGTTCATAGTAATTTTTAAAGTATAGATAGTTAGACCCTAATATTTTTCATAAACGGGAATTTTGCTAATATGTTAATGAGAATTAAAATGATAATTAAGAGAGGCATTTGAGACATTCAAGATAGTTAGGATGGGACATGATTGTGAGGGGTTTGAGATTGGTCCTAATTTTGATCACAAATATATAAACAGGACGAGTTTATCCATACTTACATTGCATTTGATAATTAAGATGAGAGTGGAATTGTCAAATCCCAAATCATCCCGGACCATTGCCACCAAAGGTACTCTAACTAATAATATCTAAAGAAAAATCTACATCTATTTCATACCTTTTTTTTTTTTGTTTTAACGGAAGGAGCCCTTATGGGGCTTGAAATGGTATCCTAAATAATATTAAGAATATCATGTCATGATTGGTTTCGTGACAAACAAATATTACATGGTTGGGATACATAGTTACTAGTGTCCCAATTTATGTAGTATTTATCATTTAGTGCACATACAAAGTATTAATCAGCTTAACTAATTTATAAAATTTAAATCTAATTAATAAGTGACGCATAAATGCCAAGTGCATTATATGCAAATCATGTTGTCGATCACTACAAAACTGACTCTTGAAAACGAGCAAGAAAGCTTAATTAAGAACTTAAAACAAAAAGAATTAGATTGATAACAGTCAAGCCTTATTTTTTCAAGGATGGAGCTTATAAATCTTCAAGTACCAACATATGCTTGGCCCAATTGTTGTTATTAAAATTTCAATATATATATATATATATATATATAAAAGTATGACATAGCAACAATTTGATGGTACATATGTCGGAATATACTAGTTCATGGATGCATTTGATTATTGTTTCCATAAATTTGAACCAGGAAGGGTGATACGATAAAATTTGATTTTATTGTATGGTTGATTTCATATCTCATGCACTCATTTCTTACGATAATCAAATTTTCTCTGGCATCTTTTGCAACTGTGGATATATCAATTATGATCAATAAAAACGATTTCAAAACCTTTCAACGAGACATATTTATAATACAATATTGTGAAAATTACACCAAAAAATTAATTTATTATATATTATTATCCAACAAGCACACAAAAATGAATTCGTACAAATCTAAAATACTTTGCAATTTTCAAATAGAATTTACTAAGTACTGCAAGAGAATAGGGTATATGTGACCCCTAATGTGAATGCAAAAGCAGCCCTTACGTATATCACTAACTTCTAACTTTGTAACCCCGAGTTGCTTTTGTTACCTTTTATGTGATGGCTACACTGCTGTCACATATGTTCCTAATTAGGGATGGCAGAAATTCTCATAGGGCGGCCCCTCATGAATTTTTCCCATTTGAGGAGGGTATGTGGACGATTTTATACATAATTTCTTATTCGGGGAAGGGATGAAAATGATTCTTTACCTATTTTTTTTTTGGGAAAAGGACGGGGATGAACTTGAATCCCCATGCCCTCTCCAATTCCCCATTTTCCCAATTTGATTTTTAATTATAATTTTAATTTTTAGAAATAGTAATGAATAAATAATAAAATATAAAATATTAATATAAATAACAAATATCAAAATATTTATACAAATATGCTATGAAATTTTCAAACTGGCCAACTAACAAATTGGAGTTCTATATTACTATTTGATTAGGTCTTATTTAAAAGGCCTTCGCCCAAAATTTTTATTTTTAACTTTTATCTAATAAAACAAAAATTGTACTAAAAGCTAAAGGTATAACATTTAAACTTTACCAATATATATTGTCAAACTTTATTTTTATTTAAATTTTTTATTTTAATAAATTAAATCAAATTTATAAATAAAAATATTAATTATTTAAGAATTTTTTGGGATCGAGAATACTCAGGATCCCTTTTTATTATTTAGGAAATGAATAATAATTCTTTTAAAAAACACTTATGGAGACGAGAAAAAGATGAAAGACATATACAAAATATCAGGGTAGGTACGGGATATCAGTCACCTCCCCTACCTACTCCATTACCATCCCTATTACTAACCACGAGACAGTAAAGAGCCATTCAATATACTATTCTATTTGAAAATTGCTAAGTATTCCAGTTAGAAAACTATTCGCTGGACTGCGTGTTACCAGCCACCATCGCAAACCTAACTGGTTGCCGGTGAACGGCGTAAAACACAGGCCATCTTCTTCTTCATCGTATTCTCCCTTTATCTTTGGAGGTAAGCTTGTGATTATGAAATTCTTCTCTTACTTAGCTTGTAATTATAGATTTTGATTTTTTTTTTTAAATTCGTATTGTTGCCGTTATTGTCAATTCGTGTCCCGCCAGCAATATTTTTTTATTCCTACAAGTTGAAGCCCCCGTGTTCTTGTTCCATTGGTGAGTTTGCTCACTCAAATTAATTTTGTTCTGCGGAATTTACAATGTTCAAATGGATTCATTTGAATTACTATTGAATTTAGCTTTAATTTCAATATCCATTCTAATGTTTTGCTATTAGATTTACTTTAATTTTATGTTTAAAGCTTCTACAGTGAATAGCAGAGCTTGGGTTTTAGTTTCATTTTCTAGATAACTTGTTTTAGTTTATCTTGTATGCTCACCAAGTGCTTGTTATATTGTCTGATAAGTTATATACATTGCTGATTCTATATTAATAGTGTTATGTTCTATTTTGAGAAATTATAATACAAAAGTTTTTACAATGGCGTGCATCTACAAACTGAATTGACTTGTAGAATAAGAGCTTGGAGTAGTGTTATGTTCTTGAATAAATGAAAGTTCATAATGTGTAAGAGCATGTAGATATAAAGCATCGTTACCATTTCTACAAAGTGCTTTCATTCTGTTCAGATTCTCTTCTTGAACTTTGAAAGGTGCCTCGTTCAAGTCCTAGCTATAACTACTAGCTTTGATTAATTAAGTTCCTATACTAGCTGAAACAGATTTAATTAATTAATTAATTATGTATGTACTAATTATATTGAAAGTATATGAAATTTTTTTTAACATGAATGACTTCTAAATGACTTAAAAACCTAAAGGATATGTGAAATAATGCTCATTTCACTTGAATGAGCGTATTACTACTTTTATGTCTATGATTGTCAATATTGGCTTAAGCATTTCAGTGAAGTGGTTTACCTAACAGAGAAAAAAATTTAATAGAAAACTTCAGGGTTCTAACAGAAATATAGTTCACTATGCAGATATAGTTATTTTACGGTATACAAATCAAGTTGTCCTAATCTCAATGTCCTATTAGACCAACGCAGGTTGTCCTCTCTCTGCCCGTACCGAACGTTTACTCTGACATGGGTGCTTAATTCTCCTGAAGTGAAAATCTTCATCTTGGGACAACCAATCACAGTAAGATATTCCAAAGATGGGAATTTGAAGGCATAATTGTAAGAGGAGAAGCTTGGGAGACTATCTAAATCAAACAGGGACAGCCTAACCAGTTTGCCGAAAACAATCTCTTCTTTTAAATTTGCTGTTTCATCTTCGTCACTTATTACGACTTCTGTGATTGCTCTGCATCCAAATACACCCAATGATACGAGTCGCTCTAGACTTTTTGCTGTGGAGGATGTTAGTAAGTTCATCAACTTCTTGCAAGCAAAAGCTTGCAGGCGTGTGAGATTCCGAAAAGGTACCGATGATGATGGCAATAGACTTAACATTTATTATTTTTATTTTGGCTTTATTGGTGGGTTCAACCACCAAACTAACTACTAACTCTTAATTTTTATTTCCAGTTACTTAATTTTCAGTATTTATTTAATTTTGTATTTTTTTTGCTTTTTTTTTAATTGGTGGGTTCAACCACCATTTTTTTATTTTTCTTTTGCATTTATTTTATACTTAATTTATTGTTAATCGGTGGGTTCAACCACCAAAATTGTTATTTAATTTTCTTTTGTAAACTTATATTATTTGCTTATTTAATTTTTTTATTTTGTTATTAATTTGTGTGAATATTATCTTTATAACTTAACCATTGCATGAGACGTTGGTCTCGATCTTCAAGTGACAGGTTAATTCGTAGATCTCAATCTCCACTACCAATCATGGATGAGAATCAAGGCAAAAATGTTTTGGGCGAACTTAATCCTCAAATTGATCAGGGAGACAACCAATCTCAACATAGGCATGATCAGAATCAACCAAGAACTCTGAGAGACTTCATGAATCCAACCAGAACCGGAGCACCGTCGTGTATAGTATTTCCTCTAGAAGCATCTCGATTCAACTTCAAACCAGGTATTATCCAACTTTTGCCAACATTTCATGGTTTAGAATCTGAGAATCCGTACTTGCATCTAAGAGATTTTGAGGAAGTTTGTAATACATACATGGACCAAAATTGTAGCATGAACATAATTAGATTAAAGCTTTTTCCTTTTTTATTAAAAGATAAAGCTAAAACTTGGCTACAAAACCTTAGATCTGGATCAGTAAAGAACTTGGAATAACATGCAAGAACAGTTTTTGAAAAAATTCTTTCCACCTCATAGAACAAATTCTTTTAAAAGGCAAATCACTTCTTTCACTCAAAAAAATGGAGAAACATTATACCAATGTTGGGATAGGTTTAAAGAGTTGCTTAACATATGCCCACATCATGGTTTTGAAACTTGGCGATTGGTCACTTACTTTTACGAGGGCTTAATACCCCAAAGTAGACAGGTTGTTGAAATGATGTGTAATGGTGAATTTAGGGATAAAAATCCTGAGGATGCATTAGATTACCTTGACCAATTAGCTGAAAATGCACAACATTGGGATACTGTTGGAACTTTTGATTTGACAAATAAGCAACAATCATCTCCATCTAATAGAGGAATCCATAACCTTAGGGAAGATCATGATTTACAAGAAAAATTTGCATCCCTAGTTAGAAAAGTTGAAGCTTTGGAGCATAAAAAGAGTGATCAAGTAAAATCTGTTGAAGAAATTGCATGTAACATATGTAGTTCGAATGATCATTTCACTCAAGAGTGTCCTACTTTGCCTGCACTTAAAGAATGTCTAAATGATCAAGCTAATGTCATTAACACTTTCAATAAACCAAACCCATATTCACAGACTTATAATCCTGATTGGAGAAATCATCCGAATTTCAGTTGGAGGAATAATAATAATGCACAATCTTCACAAGCACCACCTCCACAAAATTTTCAAATTCCTCAGCTTTATGCACCATATGTTCCACCACCCTGGAAAAATCTGGAAGACACAATGCATTCATTCATCAGAAAGCCAGATGTTATTAACAATCAAAATGCACAAACTTTTTCTGATTTGAAAGATACTCTTGCTAAAATTGCTTCTGCACTCACCATTCAAGAAAAAGGAAAATTTCCAGCCCAACCACAACCAAATCCTAAAATTCAACAAAATCCACCCACAGACTAAGTCAAGTCAGTTATAACTCTTCGTAGTGGTAAGGTTGTTGATAGACCTATACCTGAACCTTATGAAAATGATGAAAATTCAAAGGGTAAGGAAGGACTAAATGAACTTACACCTAGTGAAGAAATAACTAGTATTCCACCTGAACCACCATTTCCGCATGCATTGAATAAACCAAGGAAATAAAACCACTCTTCTGAAATTTATGAAATTTTTAAGCAAGTGAAAGTTAACATTCCTCTATTAGATGCAATCAAGCAGGTACCTTCATATGCCAAATTTTTAAAGGACTTGTGCACTGTTAAGAGGAAATTGAAGGTAAGAAAGAGTGCTTTCATGGCTGAACAGGTAAGTACAATTCTGTCTATTAATTATAAGTTGAAATATAAAGATCTTGGTTGTCCTACCATTTCTTGTATTATTGGTAATCACAGAATTGAGCATGCTTTACTAGATCTTGGTGCTAGTGTTAATTTGCTTCCATATTCAGTTGACCTTCAACTTAATCTTGGTGAGTTAAAATCAACTTCAACTACACTTTTGCTTGCCGATAGATCAATTAAAGTACCAAAAGGAATAGTGGAAGATGTTTTAGTACAAGTTGATAAATTCATCTATCCTGTAGATTTTATTGTCTTGGAAACTGAATCTGTTGTGAATAATTACAAACCAATTCTTATAATTTTAGGTTGACCATTTTTACCAACTGCTAATGCTTTGATTAATTGTAGGAATGGTTTAATGAATTTATCTTTTGGGAATATGACTTTGGAATTGAATGTTTTCAACATGTGCAGGCAACCTAATGAAGAAAATGAGAATGAAGATGATACTGATGAGCAAAAAGATTTGCTTGAATCTTGTATCGAGGAAAATATTCAAAAAGGGAATTTTTCTAAACTCTCTAATGTTTGTTTAGTTAATTCAATTGAGTCAAATAAGCAACTTGAATTTAATATTTCTAATATAAATTTGTTGCTTGATTCTGTGCAGACTTCACAAAATTATGATGACGAGCCAAAATTTGAGGAGCTTGGAAGTATTGAAAAGACAGAACAACAAGAAACACCTAAAATGGAATTGAAACCTTTGCCTGAAGGATTGAAATATGCTTTTCTTGGAGAAGAACAGACTTATCCTGTTGTGATTTCTTCTATTTTAACAAGCGACCAAGAAGGTAAGTTACTAACTATTCTTAAAAAGTATACAAATGCAATTGGATGGACTTTAAATGATAATAAAGGCATTAATCCCTTAATCTGCACACATATAATTAATTTGGAAGAAAATGCTAAAACATGTCAACAACCTCAAAGAAGATTAAACCCACATATGAAAGAGGTAGTCAAAACAAAAGTCCTTAAATTGCTTGATGTGGGAATTCTTTACCTTATTTATGATAGTAAGTGGGTAAGTCCTACACAAGTAGTGCCTAAAAAATCTGGAATCACTGTTGTTAAAAACGAAAAAGGTGAATTAATTCCAACACGAATTACATCTAGTTGGCGCATGTGCATTGATTATAGGAAATTAAATGAAGCCACTAGAAAAGATCATTTTCCGTTACCATTCCTTGACCAAATCTTAGAAAGAGTAGCAGGACATCCCTACTACTGTTTTTTAGATGGATATTCAGGTTATTATCAAATTCCTATAGCACTTGAGGACCAAGAAAAGACCACATTTATATGTTCTTTTGGAACATTTGCATTTAAAAGAATACCATTTGGGCTTTGTAATGGTCCTAAAACATTTCAAAGATGTATGTTAAACATTTTTTGTGATATGGTTGAACATTGTTTAGAGGCTTTATGGATGTTTTGACTGTGTTTGGGAATTCTTTTGATGATTACCTTGATAATTTGGAGAAAGTTTTAAAAAGATGTGTTGAAAAAGAACTTGTCACTACATGGTTACTTCTGGAATTGTTTTGGGTCATGTTGTTTCTATTAAAGGAATTGAAGTTGACAAAGCAAAAATCGAAGTCATATCTAAATTGCCACAACCAAAAACAGTTAGAGATGTGCTATCCTTTTTAGGACATGCATGATTTTATAGGAGGTTTATAAAAAACTTTAGTGCCATATCTAAACCACTTTGTAACCTCTTATTAAAAGATGCACCGTTTGAATGGAATGATGATTGCCAAAAATCTTTTGAAAAAATAATTTGTCTTTTAACATCTGCACCTATTATGTAATCTCCTGATTGGTCTTTACCATTTGAATTAATGTGTGATGCAAGTGATTTTGCCGTTGGTACTGTTTTAGGACATAGAAGGGATGGTAAGCTTTTTGTGATTTATTATGCGAGTAAGACTTTGGATAGTGCTCAAATGAATTATTCTACAACTGAAAAAGAATTACTTGCTGTGGTATTTGCATTAAACAAATTCCGTTCATATTTTCTTGGCTCTAAATCTGTTGTGTTTACTAACCACGCTGTTGTGAGATATTTGATGAGTAAACATGATGCCAAACCGAGACTAATTCGTTGGATTTTGTTACTACAAGAATTTGACCTTACCATCAAAGATAAAAAGGGTGCTGAAAATATTGTTGCTGATCATCTATCAAGACTCACATCCAAATTCTGCAGTGATATAACACCCATAAATGATTCTTTCCCTGATAATTTTTATTTTATGTTAATTCAATACCATGGTATGCTAACATTGTTAATTTCCTTGTTACAGGTAAAATGCCTTTGCAATGGAATGCTCAAGAGAAGAAGAAATTTTTTGTTGAAGTAAAGAAATTTTATTGGGATAACCCTTATTTGTTCAAATATTACCCAGATCAAATTTTTCGGCGATGTATTCCTGATAATGAGGTAAGTAGTGTCATTAATTTTTGTCATTCTGAAGCATGTGGTGGTCACTTTTCTTCAAGAAAAACTACAGGTAAAATTTTGCAGTGTGGATTTTATTGGCCTATCATGTTCAAAGACACATATGAATTTTGCAAAAGTTGTGAAAAATGTCAAAAATTGGGATCAATTATAAAAAGAAACATGATGCCCTTAAATCCCATACTTGAAATTGAAATATTTGACTGTTGGGAAATTGATTTCATGGGTTCATTTCCATTATCTTTTGGATTTGTGTATATATTAGTTGCAGTTGATTATGTCTTAAAATGGATTAAAGCACTTTCTTGTCGAAATAATGATAGTAAAACTGTGGTTAAATTTTTAAGAGAAAACATTTTAAGTCGATTTGGAATCCCTCGAACCATTATCAACGATGGAGGTAAGTATTTTTGTAATAAGTCATTTGAGTCTTTAATGAAGAAAATTGGAATTGCACATAAAATTGCTACTCCTTATCATCCTCAAACAAATGGTCAAGTTGAATTAGCAAATAGGGAGATAAAATAAATTTTGGAAAAAATGGTTAACCCAAACCGAAAAGATTGGTCTCTTAGACTTAATGATGCACTTTGGGCTTACCGTATTGCATTTAAAACGTCATTAGGAATGTCACCCTATCGGTTAGTTTATGGTAAACCTTGTCATTTACTTGTTGAACTTGAACATAAATAACTTTGGGCTATTAAAGCTTTTAATTCAATTTTGGATGATGCTGGTAATGTGCGAAAATTGCAATTGAATGAACTTGAGGAATTAAGGAATGATGCATATGAAAATTCAAGAATTATTAAGGCAAGAACAAAAGCATTTCATGATAAAAGAATTTTTCAAAAAATATTTGAGATTGGTCAAAAAGTGTTGCTTTATAATTCTCGTCTTCATTTATTTCCAGAAAAGTTAAAGTCAAAATGGAGTGGCCCATTTGTTGTAAACAATGTATATTCATATGGGGCCATAGAAATTGAGAATCCAAAGAACAATGTCACATTTAAAATTAATGGTCAAAGATTAAAACCATATCTAGAACATCACCAACGTGACGAGGACACCGAAATTAATTTGGGTGACCCACTAGTTCTTGATTAAGGTGGCTTTTGTTTTTTTATCTGAAATCTGAATAGACCTGAATTAGACTGAATTCTGAATAGATCTAAATGTCTGAATCTGAATAATATTTTTGTTTTTTCGTCTGAATCTCAGAAAATAAGTATTAAGTTATTTGTTTTTTTTCAATTGAAAAAGCTGAAAATATGTACTTTTACATTTGTATCCTTATTAAATTTGAATGTCAAATAAATAATATATTAAATACCATAATATTTTAACATTTATAAGTAAAACTATATTCAAGTGAATACATAATTATTTTGGAATTTTAATATATAAAATACCATAAATTTCAAATTTTATCGTATATAATATAAGAAAGAAAAAACATGGATATTTTTATGTGGGGTAAATGTCTATGGGTGAGTTTTGGGATAGACATGAAAAATAAATTATAAAACATGGATATTTTTGACATTAGTAAGTAATTGACTTAATTCAAATTTCTCCATTAAGTAAAAAGTCAAAAAAATTGGCTTATTTTATTAAGTGAAAATTATCTAAAAAGTCTCATTAAGTTATAAAAACAAACACCTCTAATTAACTTAAATAATTAAGTTAAGTCACTTTAAGTCATTAAGTTAAAAAAACAAACGCCACCTAAGTCTTTAATGATTGATTTTTTTGTTTTACTATTATTTTGCCGTTTTATTGTTTGATTTTTTTCTAGATTGATGCACTGTACATATTTTTTTAACATTATTTTTCGTGTGTAAGCGTGTTTGTTTGACAGTTGTACATTCTCTCATCAATTTTCATTTTACATCATGAGTACCTTAATGAGAAAATTCATGTTCGCACATCTTAAAAGATTTCTGCGTGTGAAATTTCACTTAAGAGGCCTGATACAAAGCTGTAAATCACATCCACTTTGGGATCTGCAACCATCAGAATTCGTGTCCTATGTTGAGGATCTAGAGTGACAACTCAGAGCAGTAGAGCGTGGCATATATGAATTTCAATTGGAGCTTGAGGTTAACTCAATGAGAGGACGAATGTAAGTTCATTTTCCTTTTATATTGTGTTTCTTTTTGCTCGCTTTCACGTTTGATTTGATTTTGCAGACTTGATTTTGGTGTGTTTTGATTTATTTTCCCGTATAAATGGCGGATAACGGTACTTCATGACTTCTTAAGTCGGTATCTTCAGTTTCCCACAATAACTGAAACTCCAAAATCAAACATGGGAGAAATACAACATAAACTCCATAAGCATTTTCCCTCTCTCCCTCAGAATGCCCTTAGGAAAATTTACAAAGCTCGTTGTGAACGACTGTGTTTGTTAATGATCAATGGCATTCCTTTTGACATTCGTTGGTTAATTGAAGCAAAGGTCCGATTAGCAGGTGAGTTTTCTGATCCATTTGTTTCTTACATGCCTAGTTTTGGTAAAAGAACGTTTGCTAAGAAAAGGAGAGCTAAACGACTTGGCTCAAAATATCATAACTGTGTAAGACTTGGTTGTAAACGACCAGATTATAAATCTTTAGGAATTGTTTCTGATACTCGTGAAGATAAAATTAAATTCGTTAAAGATGGCATGAGTAAAGAATCGTTGGATGATATCTTACGATCTCTTAAGATGCATCGAAGCGGATTTGTGCAACGTGAGATTTATAATTTGTGGATACTATTCTAAAAATAAAGTGCACAGTTTAGTCTTGGGAATCTGACTCAAAAAGACCCTATTTGCCAGTTTATAAGAAAACTGGATGGGAAGCCAATCCTCGACCCATAGAGGGCGTTCAAGCCGTTACTGGACGTAAAACCAAAGGAAGATGTGAGTCACAATCACAACTACCAGTAAATATCCTTTCACTTCACTGTTATTTTCCTTTACTGTTATTTTATCATTTGCATTATTGCATTTCGCAGTGTGATTTTGTATTTAATAAATATTTGTTTTCTTTTATTGTTTTCTTTTTCTAATCATTATTTTCTTATTACTGTTTGTTTTTGAATTATTGAGCCACAAGCTTTACTCGTCATTTGACAAATATGCCAACCCATTTACAGTTGTTTCTCATTATTTATGCCACCAAGATCTTTAAATATGAGCTCGTTTTTTCAAACACTCACAACTTGTTTTTGAAAAATTAGTCCAATGGCAGCATCTTCGAGTAAACAGTTCAAAAACATTTATGTGCTTTCTGGGTTTCACTATGGAAAGTACAAAGAGTTCGTTCAGGTAGCTGTAGATCTTGGTCGTGTCATAGCAGAGAGGAAACTGCATCTTGTATATGGAGGAGGTGAACGAGGGTTATCAAGACTTGTCTCAGAAGCTGTTTTTACTAGAGGAAGCCAAGTACTAGGCATTATCCCAAAAGCCATGAAACCACTAGTGTGCATGTCTGGCCCACCAATTGGAGAAGAATTAGTGGTATCAAGTATGCAAGAGAGAATATATGAAATGATGAATCATGTTGATGCTTTTATTTTCTTGCCAGGAGATCTTGCAACGTTTGAGGCACTAATTATATTTGCATCTTTGCCACTTGAACGTTCATAAAAACCCCATCGGTTTGTTAAATGTTAATAATTTTTATGACGGCTTGCTAACTTTTATTAACCATGCAATAAAGAATCATTTTTTTCCATATTCTGTAAAAAAACTCTTTGTCTCTGCTTCTACTGCTAATGAATTACTTGATATTGTACCAGAGCTAGATCCAAAGACTTTTGCACTGAGTTGGTCAATAGTTGATAATTGTGGAATGTCTTAGTCCTGATGATGTGTTTTCAAAAAAAAAATAAACAAAAAAAAATTTCTGTAAAAACTAACTTAGGACAAATTTAAGTCGAAGATGGCAAGATATAGAGAATGTAGTACCTCTAGAAACGCATCTTCCTAATCTTAAGTGTGTTGTTAAAAAAAAAAAATGGACTTTTTCTTCATCTTTGTTATCCACTTTTAAGCTTCAGCATCAAGTTCAGGTGAGATCTCTTCTTCTTCTTCTTCTTTTATTATTCTCTTTTATTATTATTATTATTATTATTATTATTATTATTATTATTATTATTATTATTATTATTTTTTGCATATTTGTAAATTATAAAATGTTAAGATAATGTTTAGATTAGGTTTGGGGTGGGGATAATTGACGTATCTTTTTAAATACGTGTGTTGTTTTTCTCTTTTCTCTTTTCTTTTCTTTGTTAAAAAAATATATATTTTTGTTTTTGTCTAGGATGTCCGTGTAAAGAGTCACGACTTTTGAGACGCATCCTAATAGTCTTGTTGTATTATATTTTGATTTTGTGATTTATAGTAAATTGTTTTTGTTTCCTTTTCTTTGAATTACTCGAATTTGTGAACTCTCCACTTGGTTATTAAGTTATTTAATTGTTTACTCATTTAACATGTATTATTGAATCATTCTTCACACACATATTATGACACATACTAGTGGGTTGTAAGTTAAAATGTTACAACATTTAGTTCTTTTGATTTATTAGGAATAGTATCTAAGGTAGTAGAAAGTGTATATTGCAAAAAAAAAAAACAAAAAAACAAAAAAAACAAAAAAAAATGTTTTTATATCTAGAAACTCGAGTAATTAAGTCCGTAGGGGTGTTTCAACACCTAGTGCCCTAAGGTCAACTGGTCTGGGAGTCACTGGCCTAACGCTCGCTACATGGATAATAGATATATTATTTGTTTATTAGAAACTCGAGTAATTAAGTCCGTAGGGATGTTTCAACACCTAGTGCCCTAAGGCCAATTAGTCTAGGAGTCACTGACCTAAAGTTCGCTACACGGGTTATAAATGTAATATTTTAAAAATATGTGTGAATAATCTATTGGCTAAAGATATAATTTCTAATGAATTTTGGAACGAAAATGTTGTTTTTCTTTTAATGAAGCCCCATAAGTATTGTGTTATTTACTTGAGCACAAAAGAAGGTTTGATGATATTCTGGATAATGAGTGAACATCAATGTGGTAAAAAATTTGTGAGAGTTCATTTATTTGGTAATTTAAATGATAGATGAACAACTATTAACTTGCATGTGAATTTTATAAATCTTAATTTAATATAACGCTTTAATTGCTAGACGGCTAGCAATAAGCTGGTTGGGGGGTGTGATTAGTATTAAAAATTATTTAATTATCAAGCGATTATATATTATTTTATACTTATTTTATAATTTATATTTGTGTTTGTGTAATATATTAGGAATTATTAATTCTGTTTTAAATAAATTTAATTTTGTGTATTTTTATGTGTTTATTAGGAAAAATATTAATTTCACATAATTTAAGGCTCCAAACATATAAACGGAGGTCAAATTTGGATTCTGGAGGTCCGAAAACCTTAAGATCAGTCAAGATCGACTTAAAATTAGGCTTGTGTAAAAAAAGTTGATTTTTCCTGTTGACCGAGCACTGATTGGATGATGAAATGAGCTTACAATAGATATGAGTGCATGGGATAGCTGGCAATTTTGACTAAATCTCAACTGTTCATGATTCAATGGCCATGATTGTGCCACGTGGCAATGGTTGGTGAAGCAAGTTGTAGGATCCGAATCTTTGTATTCGGGTCGACCCGATCCATCCATTAACCCGCCAAATTTCAACCGTTCTTTGGGCAAATCGGACGAGTCAAACGATGCCACGTGTGATGTTGACTTTTGAAGTTTGACCAGCCATTGGATCTTGATCTAAAGGTTGTGAGGAGCACATGCATGAAGCTTATGATGGACCGCAAAGCACTGGATTATGAATTTATTTTTCTATAAATAGAGCCTCATTTTTATGTTTTTAATCATCACTCTACAACTCTCTTCTTCTCAAATTCTCTCCATCTCCTTGTAATCTTGATTTCCAGGTGTGTTTTTAATATTTTATATAATTATTTTTATAAATAAAATAGTTTTATTTCCAATTTTAGTTGTTTTTATTACTTTTAATTATAAGTAATTCAATTTTACTACTTCTTTTTATTTTAATTATGCTTAACTAAATAATATTAGTTAGGGGAAGGTGAAACTCTTAGGAAATAAATATGATTTAAGCAAATTCTATTTTTAATTTTATAAATTAAATTATTTTCTATTTAATTTTATACATATTTTATATTTTGAAATTTTGATTTATTGTATACAAACAAATGAATTTGGCACAATAAATTCTTAATATCTTAATATAAGGTATGGTAAAATGGTATTTTGACTTATTGTAGAAAAATTAAATTTTGGCACAATAAATACTTAATCCATCATAAAATTAAAGGGAAAATAATAATAGTTTATATAATTAATCTTTTGGGCAATAAATCTAAAAAAATGGCAAAAAGAATTTATTAAGTTTTATTACTTCTAAGAGTGGATCCATGACCCTAACTAGTTCAATTTCATAGTTTCATTTAAATTAAGTTGTTTATATTTAAGTTTTAATTTCAATTTTTAGTTAAAATAAAATAAACAAATTAAATATTTTCTCTGTGAATTGACCTCGGACTCACCGAGTTATAATACAATAAGACACTCTTATACTTGGGAGTTAAAAATTACTTTTAAGTTGTGTCAATTGATAAAATTTATTAAATGGTTTTTTATATGTTAATTTTAGAGGTAAAAATAAAATTAGGGAAAAAAGGTTGATTTATATTGGCTCGAAATTATTTTATTGCACAATAATAAATTACTAATTTATTTTGTAAGTTCTTCGATATGGAAAGACTAAGGATTCTTCTATAAATGCTATACCTGAAAAAGTTCATACAATTATTTTTTATTACAATTTCATAAAATTATTAATCTACCACATTGATTGAAAATTGATAATATCAATGTTAGGAGTGAAGGACATAAATTATGCTTAATTGCTATGTAACATGTAACATCCTAAAAATTTACCCATGAAGCACAAGGGTAAAATTAGAATAAAGTCTCACATCATTTATTCTTATTAATAAACCTCAAGATAGACAATCCTTATTCATAATCCAACTGAATCCTTATGTAAAACATCTGAAATAAAGTCTCTAAACCAAAATAAAAGGTCTAGCCAAACTTAATCTTTAAAGCAACTCCAAAGATTCACTAAAAAAAAAAATCTCAATCTAATTACCCAAGCCACATCTCTAATCAATCTGTAAACTATTGGAGACGAGGGATGAGTCATAAACTCGGTAAGTAAATCCATACATAATATTTGAAGACCTTTGTCATTATACCTTTAAATATTTTATATCATTTAATATTAACATTTTTCGTTTAGCATAAGGGATGGATTCATGTAAAAACATTAAAAATATTAAAACATTTATAAAAACATTAAAATATAAACATTTGGTAGCTCATGCCTTGTAGTTATCATCATTCGTCATTCAGGGTACTATACCCTACATTGTTCCTCGTTCGGGGTACTATACCCCGCATTGTTCATAACATCATTGTGCACAAGATCATCATCATACCAGCAAGTTGGCCATAGTATTACATAACATCATAATATTTGCATCTTATATATCACTACGGACTATGAGCCAAAACATTTTTGAATTCACCTTACATCCTTTCATAAATAGCATTTAAAGTTTTCTAAAACATTTAAGAACTTTTCTTTGATCATTTAATTCTTTTAGAAAATTCTTTAAGAAACTAATTACTAATCTCTTAAGAAAATTCATTTTAAAAATATATTTATATAAATTCATTTAAAAGTATTTTTTATTTTACAAAATTCATTAAATAATTT
The DNA here is from genome assembly GCA_029721495.1 of Citrus inodora. Taxonomy (NCBI): domain Eukaryota; kingdom Viridiplantae; phylum Streptophyta; class Magnoliopsida; order Sapindales; family Rutaceae; genus Citrus; species Citrus inodora. Next base: position 13,844,105 of record JAQOOB010000005.1, read on the forward strand.
AGAAATCAGTTTTGTAAAAATTTCCATTTAAACATAATTCTTATAACTTAAATTGCATTTATTATAAAGCACATCATGCATGAATTTACTTACCCTGATTCATAACAATCAACTCAATACCTCATGAACAAACCAACGAGCTCACCCATGTCCTTAAGGCAAACACCAAGCAAAGAAGTTATAAAACTTTCTTTTCTTTCTCCAAAGACTTATGTTTCTCTCTCTCTCTCTCTCTCTCTCTCTCTCTCTCTCTCTCTCTCTCTAGGGTTTTGTAATAGTGTAAAAAATAAAAGAAGACTTCCTTAAATACTTTTGGTAATTAATAAATACTTAAAAAAAAGCATGAGAGTTTTAAGAAAATTCTTTTTTTAATAAAAGCTAATAACCTATGTAACTTATTTAAAACAAATTGATAAGTTTTACTCACACACAAACACCCAAAATTAACTATTCTAACCAATTTAATAAGGGTAAAAGAGGAAAGCAAATAACCGGCGTTACACTATCGGTAAACTTAAAAGACCAACGGAGCTTTCCCTTGCCGGCCGTCACATCACCTCCAATTGGTAATCCTTTCTCATCAGTGCTCTAATTTCTTACTGGACTTGACTACCCATTGCTACCTTCGCTCCCATTAGATCAATCAAGGTAATTTTTATTGAAATTTGATTTAATGACTCTCTTATTGTGTTTTCATGTTATTCAATTGCTCTGTTTCCCAATATTATGCTTTTGTCATTGATTTTAGAATTGGTATGTTTCCCAATATTAATTATTGTTTAACTCTATTTGCGTAATTCCTGTGAGTAAACTATCGAGTGAGATGCTAAGAAAGGCAATCTCCACTTTCATCCTAAGATGAAAGTATGGATGCTTGGTGATGCCCAACATGTTGAACAAGTAAATTTCTTGCTGATTTATTAAATCTATTCATGTTAATGGTGAATATATAATGAAAGAATTCGATGCCCAGCATGTTGAACAATCTATTCATGTTAATGGTAAATCTGCTCCATGATATTTGGATTTAGCCACTACACCGGGAAATTTGGAATATTTGCAACCTGAAACGTATGTGATGCTATGTATTTATAGAGCTTATTTTATGCCATGTATTTATGTGATGCCATGTATTTATGAAGCCTAATATATGCTAATGGGAAATGCTTTATGGGATTCTCAAATGCATGTATTTGCTAATTGCTAGCCCCTGACATTTATGTAAGTGGACTTTTGTTCATTACGGCAAGAGTAGCTCTCTATTGTATAGCCTAATTATGTGCTTTATGCTTGGTGTGAGAAGTAGTTCCTATATTTAGGATATTTCAACTATGCAAAGCTTGTAATCAGCTCATACTGTCAGAGAGGTTAGTGAAATATGCTTATTTTTTATATGCTGATATAGTTAAAATAAAGTTTCGGTACGTAGTTTGCAGCTAGATTGTTATGTGCTTATAATCAAATGTAGTTTTATTTTATTTTTTTCATTGCTTGAGAATTCTGAAATTTTCTATGATTTTTTGGAACATTAACAGTTCTCAACTTGACGCTAATTGATCTTCCTAGGCTCACAAAAGTAGTAGTTGGTAAGTTGCATTTGTTTTCTTTCTTTTAATTTTGGTGTTTTCTTCTTGTATTTCAGGTCTTTTAGCTTTGTTTAATATTATTTTCATTAGCATTGGCAAGTGGCGGGGCATGTTGTTAAGATGAAAATTTTTCTACTTGTGTTTCAATTAATTGCTATCTTTACAAGTGACATGTCCATGGTCTAAATTCCAGAGCTAAAATCAATAGATTAAGAAATTTAGTATAAAAATATCAGTTTTGTGATTTTTTTTCTAATTTTTATATTTTGTATTAAAATTATTGGTATGACCAGAGGCATCATATTATATATTAAGTACTTAACACTAGCTAATAGCTAGCTTTAAATTAAGAAATTTTAATCAATAAATTAAGAAATTTTTCTAATTTTTATATTTAGTATAAAAATATATTTTCATTAGCATGTGTGCTATCTATTTTTTCTATTTTTGGGAATATGATGATATTTCGTTTACAAATTTGTCTAAGATTATTGATTGTAGATTTGATATTTAATATGTCAGGTTCCACTACTACAAAAATGTAAAACAATGACCTATATGTTATGACGGTTTATTTAAAAAACCGTCATTAAAAATATTTAATGATGGTTCTTAGAAAAACTGTCATAATAGCTAACATTTATAATGACGGTTCTATTATAGAACAGTCATTAAATATTATGTTAAAATATATTTTTATTTTTAATGACGGTTATTTATAAAAACGGTCATTAAAAGTTAAAAATTGATAATGACGGTTCTATTATAAAACCGTCATTAAATATTATGTTAAAATATATTTTTATTTTTAATGACGGTTATTTATAAAAACGGTCATTAAAAATTAGAAATTTACAATGACGGTTTTGTTATATAACCGTCATTAAATATATAGTATTACTTTTATGACGATTTTTAAACAAAACCGTCATTAAAAGTCATTACATATTAAACTATTATTTTTTATGACGGTTCTATTATATAACCGTCATTAAATATCAAGTTATTATTTTTAATGACGGTTTTTAAACAAAACCGTCATTAAAAATACGGTTATATATATAAACTGTCATTAACTATAAAATTTTATTTTTAATGACGGTTTTGAAACAAAACCATCATTAAAAAGCTATAATATTTTTAAGGGGGAAAGCCACTTTCCCCCCTACAGAAATCAATATATACCATTTACCTCCCTGCTGTTTTTATAATGGCCAAAAACCCCTCTGACAGCATAAGTTTACAATATTACCCTTATTTTTAACTACTCTTTTATTTATATTTATTATAAATTAAATAAATTACATGAATAGAAACTAAATAAAAAAATTAAGTATTAAAAATAAGAAATATATGTTTTGATATGAGAAAAAAAATTAATAATAAAGTTTTTTCTTGTAATTATTTATTTTGTGAACATTTTCTTATAATAAATATTTTGTAATATTTTAAAATTAAATATAAAAAGATAGGCAAAATATTTTATTATTTATCTTATAATAAATTTTTATTTGTCATTCAAGTTTTCTTATAATAATTTTTTTATCATTTTATAATAATTTTCTTATATATTTATTATAAGAAAATTTCATAAATTAAATAAGTACAAGAAAAAAATTTTATTATTAATTTTTTTGCTCATATCAAAAAATATATTTCTTGTTTTTAATGCTTAATTTTTTATTTAGTTTCTATTCATGTGATTTATTTAATTAATAATAAATATAAATAAAAGAGTAGTTGAAAATAAGGGTAATATTGTAAACTTATACTTTCAGGGGGAGTTTTGGCCATTATAAAAACAACAGGGGGGAAAATGGTATATGTTAATTACTGTAGGGGGGAAAGTGGCAATCTCCCTATTTTTAATGACGGTTTTGAAACAAAACCGTCGTTAAAAAGCCACATATTTTTAATGACGGTTTTGTTTCAAAACCGTCATTGAATATCAAGAATCGTTTTGAATACATTTCGTGACCGTTTTATAATAACCGTCGTTATATGTTATTTGCCTTAAAAAATTAAAAAAAAAAGCCGATAAAACGAATAAAGGTAACGCGCAATCCCTAACCACTCACATTCCTTATCTTCTTCTTCAATTTTCACGAATTACAATCACAACGGCTCACTCAGTCACACACACCAGCCCTAACCCTACCTAAGCTATCAAACGCCAATGCCGCTGCCGCTGTCAAATCGATTCAAGTGCTCCGGCGCTGAGTCTAGCCGTCCTTGAGCCGATTTGCTTCCTTTCTCTGCCGCCGCTGTCAATCTCTGCCATTCTTGAGCCGATTCACTTCCGCAAAACAGCTGCTGTCATCTCTGCCGACATTGCCTCTGTGTTCGTTCAGTTATGTATTCTGTTTCTTCTTCATCGCCATCGTCTTCGTGTTTCACTTCTGCCCATTTTGCCATTCCACGCGTCTCTTCATTTCCTTCTCATACGCCCAACAAACTCTCATTTTCCTCCCATTTTCACGCGAAAAACGCTACCTTTAAGGCTCCAAACAGGTCTCTTTCACTTAAGATTCTCTGTGTACGTGAAGCCAGAGGTAAAGTTTTAATTTTTTTGATCATTTTTAATTGGGTTTTTCTCGTTTGATTTGATTGGTTTTACTCTTTATATTTCTGGGCACTGTATTTCTTTTTTTGGGATTTGTGCTTATGTAACTCCTGTTTGGTTGGTTAGAAAGATGAATGAGGAAAAAGTAGAAGAAATAGTTTCAGAAATGGATTTGCTTGACAGAACCCATTTTCCATTATCTGTTGTTTAGTCCTGGGAATATCAAAAGATTCTGGCTGAAATGACATGTAGAATGCTTTCGATTCTAGCTGAAATGGCTTGGAGAATGCTTTCGTCCAGTTTTATCTTGTGGATCAAAGTGTGAATTTTGGCTTTTATATTTTGGATTTTTATCGCTGAAAATTTAGGTAATTGACTTGATCCTACTATTTTTAGCTTTGAAAAGTGATATCTTAAAGATTTCGCCTTGATGAGGTCATAAAGCTTCTGTTTATGTGCTTGGACGCTGGGATCTGAAACTTGTTTTTATTTTGATTTATCAGTGTCGTACATTTGTTCATTGTAAACTAGAAAAGCTTGTTAATGGTTGATGTTTCTGGGGTTTTAACATCTTGAGGGTGTAATGCCTACTCCTCTAGTTTGCAAGCATAGATATTTGCATTGTAGGTTGAGTGAAATCCTCAGAGTAGGATCTTGATCATGGTAGTTTCATGGGATATATGGAAAATGAATCTTATATAACTGTGGCATTGCCATTGTTTCGTTGATTGGCTTGTTAAACATGGAAAAAATTGCAATTATTGTATTGCTCTTTTGAAGGCATAGATGGATTAGATTTTCTTGTTAAATTTTAAAGATAAAATTTAGATAAAACTGGTGGATGGATGAAAATTGAAAAGATTTTACCATATGTAATTTTGGAGTTAAATCTATTCAAATTCATGTATAAATTTACAGGTGTCAGATATTTGCCTAATTATCATGTATGTTTTAAATTCATTTTGGGTGAATTTTTATACTATTTAATCAACTTCAAAGTTACATGAGTTTGGCCAATTATCACATAATCTCTTCTTTGACTATTTGATTAGATTTTTGTTCTTGTGTGGCTTAATTAATTTCGAGGCTTAATTAATTTCGAAATCTTCTTACTTATAAAGCATTAATATCTTTTTCAATTAAATTCTCTAAATTTTCCTGGCTGCCGTATGAACAACTCTAATCTTTTTCCTTAAATAAATTTTTTTGAGTTCTAATTAATACTTTAATTTAATAGATTATAATTTAAATCTTGCAGCGGATTATAATTTATGGTGCTAATGGTATTTTTTTTTTATTTAATCCATTGTTTTGTTCTTCAAGCTATTGATCCTAAGACTTGCATGGTTTTATTCAAAATGCTAAATTGGGTTGTATTCCAGTGGCTGTATTTTGACGGGAAAGAAGTATGTAGTGCTACACTTCTTTTTTTTTTTTTTATTTATTTTTTTGTCATTATTATTTAGCTTAACGGCAACCCAATTTTCTCCCTACCCTTGTGAGTGTGGTCAAACCCCAAACAAATGAAGAAGTTTTCTGGTTTTATGTCTTAAATAGAGTGCCTGTAAATATAAAATTGGGATTGAGCTAATGAGTGAAAATGGTGATACTTGGATTTTTTGAGGCTCTGCTTTTTTTTCTTTACTTTAAAAGCTAATTTGTTTAGCTTTACCTTTGATTTGAATTTTTTGTTTCTGTTCTTTGCAGCCAACCAATGAAAATGGTGATAATCGGGCTCCAATAAATATTGATTTAATAGGAACCACATTGGTAAGCCTAGTTGCAAGACAAGAACTACTTTGCAAAGCATGCTATGTGTATAATTCTGAGCGTTAAGGATTCAGTTTCTGAAGGGCGAGCTTGCTCGCTGGGTATAAATGTTCCAAGTGCCAATCCCACCTTATGTAAGCACAAAATATAGTCTCCATTTCCTTTTAATTTAAGAATTTGTGCAGTGCATTTTTTGACTGTTAGGAGTTAGTTTGATCAAGGTTATTTAAGTACTAAACTGTTATAATTGAGCTTGTATATGTAAATGACAATTATATCAATGTGTAATGTAAATTGAAATTTGCCAATGTGGCTTCAATTGTACAGTTTAGAATGTGAAAACAACTATCTAAATTTTAATTTAAAAAAACAATTGAAGTATAGTAATTTTAAATTTTTTTTTTTTACTCGTGCAAAAGATGACGGTTCTTATACAAGAACAGTCATCAAAGAGCGATATAAGATGACTGTTATGATACAAAACCGTCATTAAAAATTGATATTTAATGACGGTTATTAAAAAACCGTCATTGAAAATATATATTTAATGACGGTTATTAAAAAAACCGTCATTAAAAATATATATTTAATGACGGTTATTAAAAAAATCGTCATTAAAAGTATATATTTAATGACGGTTGTTGGCAAAAAACCGTCATTAAAACTTATGTACCTATAACATATAATGACGGTTTATTAGAATAACCGTCATAATAAGTATACATTTAATGACGGTTTTTAAACCGTCATAAAAAATGTACCCCTTTTAATGTCGCTGCCTAAGATGACGGTTTTAAAACCGTCATCTTATGTCTTTTAAAACCGTCATTAAAGGTCAATTTTGTAGTAGTGTTCTTTGCCCACATTGCACTTAATGGACGATGATGGTAAACAAACTCAAGGTGATTCAGCTGCTAGTGTTACTCATGGTGGGCAACGACGTAGAGGAAGGTTGAGGTCAATTTTGTGGGAGCATTTTGAGAAGAAAGAAATTAATGGGATTAATAAGGTTGTGTGCAATTATTGCAATAATGCATTGGTAGCAAGGAGTACGGATGGAACAAAGCACTTGCACGATCATTTAAAGACATGTCAAGTGAAAAGGGAAATTGAGGCCACATAATTCCCACCAGCAAAGAAAGCTACTAGTGAAAAAAGGAAGGCCGTGGTTGGAACTCATTTTGATCTTGATGTTACAAGAAGAAAAATGGCATGCACAATTGTTGTGCACGAGAACCCTTTGCGTATTGTAGAGCATCAAGGGCTTCGAGATGTTATGTCTTGTCTACATCAATTATGGAAGCTAGTGTCTCGAAATATTATAAAGAAGGAGATTTTGGACGTATATGAGTGTGAAAGGGCCAAATATATCCGTGTATTAGAGCAAACGCAAGGTAGAATCGCCATTACAACTGATATGTGGATTGCAGAAAATCAAACAAAAGCATACATGGCAATCACTACACACTTTATTGATGACATTTGGGCATATTTTTATGCTTAAAATATTTGAATGTTTTTATACCTTAGTGTTACTGTTCTTTAATGCATGTAATTTGAAATATTTTTAAGACAATAGTTTTACACTTATTATATTTCCTTTTTTTTAAGTTGCTTTACATACAAATCATTCTTCCAATTATTTTTAAACAAAGAAATTTCGTTCCATGTTTCCATGAAGATTGTTTTCACAGTACAAACAAATCAATTAAATGAAAATTATGGTAATTAATAGGCAATCTATTTTATATTTTATTAATAGTAAATAGTTCGACAAAACAAGCAAGGAACTTCTGTTCATGTTCTACAAAAACACAAATCCTTTAAAATTGTATTTATACAACTTTAGCGAGTGGCCAGGCATGTACCATGGTTGCATAATTAATCAATTTAAAAAAATATAAATATTTCTGTTAAAGTCACACTACATTATATAGTTAGATGATCTTTGATCTTGTTCCTTTTTCACTTTTAATATATTATAATGGTATTTTCTCCATTGAAGATATGATATTTCCTTTTTTTTAAGGCATTAGTTTTACACTTGCTGATTATATTTCTTTTTTTTATAAATATTTTTGGAAGTGCCTAGTTCTCACACAGGCCAAGTGCTTTGTGATAAGCTAATGTGTTCGTTATTGGAGCTCAACATTAAGCATAAGTTATCATCTGTCACTGTTGACAATGCTACTAGTAATGATTGTATGATTGATTTTATGTTGTTGGCACTTGATAAAAATGATCTCATGTTGGATGGACAAAAGTTTTATGTTCATTGTTGTGCCAACATTCTGAATTAGATTGTAAATGATAGTTTAAGTGTAATTGGTGATTTGATTGCAAACATTCTTGAGAGTGTTATTTTTTGGTCAGGATCAACTAAAAGGAAATCAATATTTGATGAGAATGCAGGTAAATTAGGCATTACTTCTAGTAGGAAACTAGCAGATGACTGTCCAACTAGATGGAATTCCACATATCTTATGATATGTTTTGCATTACATTATAAGAATATTTTTTGTCGTTTAAAGAACATTGACGGACAATATATGTGTTTTTCCTAGTGAGCTTAATTGACAATTAGCAAGTGACTTGTAAAATGATTTGAAATGATTTTATGATTGTACAACATTGTTTTCTGGTACTAGTTATCCAACATCTAATATATTTGTGTGCCATCTATATGATATTAGATTGCTCTTGAATGAGTGTGTTTCAACTCCTAGGCATGATGAATTTAGAATCATGGCACAGAAAATTATTGATAAGTTTGATAAATATTGGCATGACATGAGTGGAATACTGTCTATAGCATGCATCTTTGATCCTAGGTTCAAAATAAAGTTGGTTGGGTATTACTTTTCCATTATTTATGGGGATGATGCTACTTCTCATGTCCAGATAGTGCATGATGATTGTCAAAGTATAGTGAAAAAGTACAAAGCTAGATATGCATCAACTGCTAGTTCTCTTGAGCATAGCTTTAGTTCTTTGAGTACTTCTCATTCTATACCAAATTCAAGTTCCCATTTGAGTTCAATTGAATGGATTTTGGGGTTTACTAGTTTTTTTAGTGTTGGTAATGAGGAAGTAAAAGATGAGTTAGACACTTATTTGGGTGAAAAGTTAGTACTATTCAATTTTAAAGAACATTTTGATGTTTTGGGTTGGTGAAAGGTGAATGGTAGTAACTATCCTATACTGTCTCAAATTGTGAGAGATATTTTGGCGATTCCAGTTACTACTGTTGCTCTAAATCTGCTTTAAGCATTGGTAGTCGATTTGTAAGCTCATATCGTAATAGACTTCATCCAAAGACGTTAGAGCCTTTGATGTGTAGTCAAAGTTGGATACATGCTCTTTGTGGAGGTAAATGCTTTACATTTTATTTTTTACATTTTTATTTATTAACTAATAATTAGCTTGATTTTTTTTTCATTTGTATTTTTTATATTAGCTATTACATATACCTTTTCGACATGCTTGATGAGGAACCACAAATTGAAACAGATATAGAGGCTGTAGAGGTATATAGTTTTAGTTTATATTCTTTTGTAAAGTATTTGTTAAGCTGACATTGTTAAAACAAGTTTTTATTTTCTTTTTTTATCTTGTTATAGGTTTATGAAGAATCATAGAATATGCATCAATGGTGATGGTTGTGAGAAGCTACTGCAAGTTTATGTTGAAATCTTAGGCATTATTTTGATTTGTTTGGTAAAATTTGATCATTTGTAATTATGTTGAAGGCTTAGATTTATTATGTTTTCATTTATTTGGGATTGTTAAAATTTAATCATTTATAATTTTGTTTTTAAATTTTTATATTCAAAATTATTATTTTTTTAATAGAAAAAAATACCCGATTATTGAGTTTTTGGGGAAAAAAATAAATGGGAATCAAGTCCCTGTTTTAATCCCCACTCAATTCGGGATTTTCGGGGACATATCCGAATTATCCCCAATTGCAATTTTTTTGGGAATGGGGTGGGTTCGGGGATTTCTTCTAAATCGGGTTCAGGTTCGGGCGGGGATCACACCCTATTGCCATCACTCGTTGAGGCTGAGATAGCTCATGCGTGATTCAGCTTTTAGAGGCTCAAAATGATACGCTCAATGCTTCGTCTCCCCTTGTCATGAGTATCAAGGCTTTCCTCACTCAAAATTAGCAGGTTTCTGTGCACCATATCTACAGTGAGGCAAACTTTGCAGCTGTTTTCTTGCTATTTTTGCTCTCTCGTTACGTAAACTGTGCACCATATCAAGGCTTTCCTCACTCAAAATTAGTATAAATTACGTAAACTGTTTTATTGATATACTTTTTTTTATGATTTTCAAATTTACACAACAGCCAAAAACAATTTCATGATGGCAGATTTATTGACGAATTTTTTTTTTTGTTCACATGGATTAATAAGATGAGAAAGAAAAAAATCTTCCATTCATTCATGTGAACAACTTTAGCCATTTCTGGAAAGTAAAAAACAAAAATTGTTCATTTATTCGTATATCAAGTTTCACAATCAATTGTACCAAGTTCGTGTGTAAATGGCTGAGATTTTCAATTTGAGTATAATTTTGATATTTCCACGGACCACATATGCATGTTGTGTTCATTTTATGTTTTACACCATCTGCTAACGAAAAAATTTGATGTTTGGCTTTTAGAGTCTTGTCAATTATAGCCTTATAAACAGGTCCAATATCTCTATATCAAACCCTCAAAGAAGTGAAATAATCTAAGGTTTTATTTCGTATTGAGGTTGGGCATTGGTGGCTTAAGACCTACAACACCAAAATGCTTAGTAAGCACTAGTCGATTAATAGTCTCTTTATTTTTTAAAAGATTATTTCATAATTATTTTTTTTCTTTTTGCCGAGGTTGTAAATTAAAGTTACAACATTTTAATATCAAACAGGTCCTAAATGAGAAACAACTTCTAAATTAAATGGGATGTCTCTCTTTTGAATTTTTTTTATAAAGTTTGCCTAGAGAGGATAAGATTAGAAACTCCAAGTAATTTGTATAACTTGCTACAAATTATAAATTAAAGGACTCTTTATGGGATTTGGATTTAATACTGAGCTGATATGTGCTTAGCTATTCATAATCTTTTACCACATGTGCATGTATAACAATATATAGTTAAGATTCAATTAGTTTTATATTATTATCCAATAACTATCAATCATATACTTCTAAAAAATTAGTAAAATTATCAGCTCTGGCACTAAATTTAAATCCCTCCTTTTTTTCAAAAATTGGTATTGAAAGCTGAAAAGTTGTAGGACCACTGTGCCATAATCAATTTTAAAAATTAAGAGACATGTATTTGCTTTTAGGTTTAAAACTGGTCCCCCTACGGAAACTTCCGTAATAAGCATAGGGCGATTTTAGTGCAATGATTACCGACACTGGCCTACTAATTTATTTGAGTTGGCACCGAGCTTGAAGAACTGTGGGCACGCAAATTGACTGACAATGATAGTACGAAGTTGGCCTTCAGCAGGAACCTCATTTCACCACACATTACTGCCTTAGATATTTCAATATGGTTCACATAATCTTTTTTTTTTGAATTCAATATGGTTCACATAATCTAACTTCAGTTGAATACGTAACTTCCTTCTAGAAAGTACTTGTATAATTGGCAGTTTCCTCTTTATGTGTGAACGGACTTAGATGTTTATAATAATGTAAACTATTTCAAAACATTGTAAAAGTCCATTTACACAGTTGTCAACCCGTATTTCCGGACATAAAAGCAACTCCTCTCTATAAATAAAACTAGAAGCAGAAACCAAACCTATCATCAATTCTCAAATTCACGAAAAGATGAGCTGGTCGTGGGCAGGTGATAATGGCGCTGCTAAGGTAAACATCAACTCTGTAGTTAAGTTAGTGGGCATGTAACATGCTGATATTTAAATAATGTTGGTTTTATTTTTACTTGTACAGATGAAATTGGAAGAAGATAAGCAACCTCCAGATTACCAGAATGTGGGACTTATATTAGGCGTGACAGGAATTGTAGGCAACAGCCTAGCAGAGATATTGCCCCGATCGGATACTCCTGGTGGCCCATGGAAGGCCTACGGAGTTGCCCGACGTCCAAGGCCCGACTGGAATGCCAATCGCCCAATTGAGTACATCCAATGCGACATTTCTGACCAGGAAGAGACACAAGCCAAGCTCTCAAAACTCACTGACGTCACCCACATCTTCTACGTGACGTGGGCCAGCCGTCCCACTGAAGCCGAGAATTGCCAGATCAACGGTGCAATGTTTCGTAACGTGCTCCGTTCTGTAATCCCGAACGCACCGAATCTCCGCCACATCTGTCTCCAAACGGGAGGCAAACATTACGGGGGTCCATTCGAGTGTATTGGCAAGATACCGTCTCACGATCCGCCTTTTACTGAGGATTTGCCAAGGCTCAACGTACCACTTTTTTACTATACTCAAGAAGACATATTGTTTGAAGAAGTCGAAAAAAGAGAAGGCTTGAATTGGTCCATACATCGACCTTTCGGAATATTTGGGTTTTCACCCTATAGTTTGATGAATATTGTAGGGACTCTCTCCGTGTACGCTGCTATTTGCAAACATGAAGGTTTGCCTTTACTATTTCCTGGGACGAAAGAAACATGGGAAGGCTTCTCAGAATATTCGGACGCAGATTTGATTGCAGAGCAGCAAATTTGGGCGGCAGTTGATCCTAATGCAAGAAACGAAGCTTTTAATTGCACCAATGGAGATGTTTTCAAGTGGAAGCATTTATGGAAAGTGTTGGCTGAGCTGTTTCATATCGAGAACCATGGATTTGAAGATCAAAAGGGCAGTGAGAGAGTCAGATTGGAGGAAATTATGAAAGGTAAAGAAAGTGTGTGGGAGGAGATTGTGAGAGAGAATCAGCTGCAGCCAACGAAATTGAATGAGGTTGCTGTTTGGTCGTATGCAGATACGGTGATGAATATTGGTGCGGGTTATTTAGTTAGCATGAACAAAAGTAAGGAGCACGGGTTCTTGGGTTTCAGGAATTCTAAGAATTCCTTCGTTACTTGGGTTGGTAGGCTAAAAAGTCACAGGATTGTGCCTTAAGTAATTTTCTTTTTTGAATTTGGCGCCTTCCATAAACGTTTTATTGATAGTTCAAGCTGTGATTGTTTGGCTGCAAGAAACGCAGCTTGTCTTTGTTCTTTGATTTCCAATCAACGAAAAGTTTCATTTTAGGTGGAAAAAAATATTTGCTACTTTGTTATTGTTAATGTGTTAAATTAAAAAAAAAAAAGTCACAGGGCTGTGACTTAAGTAATTTCTTCTTCCTTTTTTTGTGGATATGGTGCCTTTGCTATTGAAAAGTCACGATTTAACAGCATTTTTAATTAGTAATTCAAGCTGTGATTGTTCTGCTGAAGAAATGTAACTTTGTTTGTTAATCAATGAAAATCTTCATTTCAGGTAGGAAAAAAAAATTGCAGTGTTATTGTTGTTTGTTGATGAGTTAAATAAATATACTCAGCTAAATTGTCGACCTGGAGAAAAAAATTCATAATACATTTCTGATTACATGCCTTCAAGTTATAAATAAACCCAATTTTCAATTAAAGCCTAATCCAAGACCAAGCCTTTTCTAAATGGTTCCTCTTCCAAACCACTTCCTCTCGAACCAACCGATTCACAAGACTAGAAAAAGAAAAAAGAAAAAGAAAAGGTTGATTGTGAAAATATAAGCGATTGAAATTGAATAATCCAAAATTTTTCAACCGGAGAGCATTACTTAGAGAGAGGAGAGAGAAAGAAAAGGTAAGAAAAAAATTAAAATAACATTTATTTCAACATTAAAAAATATGGATAAATGCATCTAAATTGTTATTATTTGATAAAATAAATATAATGCAAACCTAGTCTTCTTTCGAAAAGCTCTCTCCTTTAGAGAGGCTTGAATGGAAGTATTGGGGGGTCGTAAGGACTCATGTGTTCACTCCTGTGAGTGGAATGTAATCCAAAAAGGTCAGCTTTTGGGGTTGGTGAGCTGGTTGAGAAAGCTCTGAAAGCAAAGTTAGTGTAGGGCGTTGGGGCACAAATTAAAGATAGTGAGCCTAAATTACTTACTCCCTATCCAAGCATTAACTACCATGGATACTGAAGAGCTAATCCGCAAGTGTAAAGCAATAACTATTAGAGAGGAAGACAAAGCCAAAATAACGCTGGAGGTGAATTTGAAAAATAAGAAAGAACAAATGATGGCAGGATGCTTAGTGGGCAAAGTACTTTTCACAAAGGGAGTAAATAAAGATGGAGTTAAGGCTGCGTTACTGCAGGTGTGGAGGACTTTCAAAGAAGTCAAGATCGAAAGCGTGGGGAACAACATCTTCATGTTCAAATTTGCTGAAGAAGCAGACAAAAAAGAGTGCTAAAAGGGGGACCATGGCATTTCGACAGGGCCTTGATTGTTCTCGCTGAGCCAAGGGGGACTGGGGAAGTTGCAAAACAATCTTTTACTCATGCATCCTTTTGGGTGCAGATTCATAATGTCTCACTGGCGTGTATGGATAAAGATTGTCTCTAGGACTTGGGCGGGAAGATTGGATCAGTAGAGAAAGTTCAAACGGATGATAATGGAGATTGTATTGGGGAATTTGCTAGAATCCAAAACTCGGACCCAGCCATCTTTATTTTAATACAAATTGAAAAATAAAAAAAAATTCAGCCTTGCCCTAATTCACCGTCCCTGCCAAACATTTCCACTCTCTCTCTTCTCTTCATCAATTCATTAAATTATCATCAAGCCAAACCATTTTCTCTCCGTTCAACCCTTCTATTCATCAAATCATTGTTGTCACTTGTCATTGCTTCGCTACTTTGTTGTGTTCATGTTCATCTTCATCAAAGGCAAAGAAGATCGCCTTTACTGTAGCAAAGGAAGAAGAAAGCAAGAGTGTAGACAAGAACAATGGCTTGAACAAAGTACATGATTTTGAAGACCAAATCTCATTTCTCCCTTTTCGGCTTTTCTTGACTTAACCCCACAAGGCCCAATTTGTCATCATTATCAACAATTTGTCATCATCATTATGTTTGAAAATTGAAATTTGTATGTTCTACTACCTTTGAATTTATTTCTAGTTATTTGATTTTGAATTATTTTCCATTATTGTTGGTAATAGATTAAAGATGTGAGGAAGAATTCACTTAAATGAGAGAAAATCATATCTCTTTAGCAATCATTCGGGTTCTAAACCCAAAATGGGAAAATCTGGATTTTTCTGGGTTGAATATGGACCGAAATCAGACTAAAAATATCCAAGCTTATTTCTAGGTCCGGAACAGGAAAGGCTAAACCCAAACCCGGACCCAGACTCGGATTTTGCCATCCCTAGGCTCTAAGGCCTTATGTGATATTGGTGTTTGACAGTTAGAACTTAAAAGCTACAACTACTTAGTATATATAATAATTGTTGTGATTTAGAAATTAGGTTAATTTGATCTCATACCTATATGGCGAATAACCTATAATATATTTATTACTTTAATCAAAATTATCATTTAACAGTCATATTTACTAGACATTATTAATTTTTAATTCATAGTTACAACCTTTTTTTTTTAATTATAGCTACAGCTTCAAAGTTACGGTACCTCAATATCAAAAGTTTTGATTATTTCCATGAAAATATGATAAGTGTACATTTTCCATATATTTTGCTATTAATTTCTCCATCTTTTTTTTGTTTTGGGTCTTAAATATTCTAGTAATTTTAATTAATTTATAATTTAGTAAATTTTTTTTATTGTGTTAATTTTTATCTTAATTTTTTGTATTTTGTTATTTTAGGTATATTCTGGGATTAGAGAAATTAAATTGAAGCATTTACGACGAAATTTGCTTGAAGGAATTAGAAAAGGAAATAACTGAAGATTCTTGGAAGCTAATTAATCAATGGATACACATTCGAAAGCATATGGAATTTCATGGAGATCAATAAAAATTTTGGGAACAAGCATGCATAAAATGGAAACTTGTTTAATGTGCATTGTTTTATAAGTGCATGCAAGATTCACTTGACCAATTTAAAAAGATTGCATGTATGTCTTGCCAAAGCTTAAGTTCACGAGCATGGGATTTAATGGATACACATTCAGAAGGATATGGAATTTCATGGAGATCAATAAAAACTTTGGGAACAAGCGTCATAAAATGGAAACTTGTTTAATGTGTATGGTTTTATAAGTGCATGCAAGATTCACTTGACCAATTTAAAAAGATTGCATGTATGTCTTGCCAAAGCTTAAGTTCATGTGCATGAGATTTAATTATGGAAAGAAAATTGAAGAAAAAAGAAAGTGTTAAAGTGGGCGGCATGTGCATCCCAAGGGAAGGAAATCAATTTCCTTTAAATTGGAAAGAACAGCCAATAAAGATTTGGCCAATCTTGGGCATTATAAAAGCCCACTTTTGGCTTTTGATTAAGGGGATTTTTTGCAGCCAAGAGGATTTGAGGAACCAGTAGCCGCAAGAATGAAAAAAAAAAACAAGGAAGATACTGAAAGGGATTGAAGAAAACGCAGCCGCTTGAATTAATCTCCATGATTGATTTGATCAATTCTCTTATTCCCAATTCAATTATGTTATGCTAGATTTTCTCTTTGGTTGATGGTGAATTCAAAACCCTAAACATGTCATATGATTAATGTTCAATTATTATCATTCAATTTAATTAATTGAGATTATTTATATTCTTTTGTAATTAATGTTTATGATTTTATTCTTATTTTATTTAAGTGGCCAATTAGATGGGACTTGAATAAATTCTATTACCATATTAAAATTCTTGATCCATAATTGTTATGATATTTTAATCATCAATAGCAGGTTGGAATCAGTGATTTCAATTGGAGAATCCTAGGTTAAATAATAGAGCTTATTGTTGTCTATGACTGATAGTTTCAATATAAACTGATGATAGAATTGATATATTACGTGCATGTTTGGTGGTGGCGAATGATCCTTTAACCAAAGTTTTCATCATTATTGTTTCTTTCTCTTTTAATTAGAGTTTTTATTAAATTCTTTTTAGTAGTTTTAATTTCTTTATTTCTCGCTATTTAGTTACAAATTCAAAAACCCCCATTTTTCTATTTTTAGTTGGCATTTTCTTTAGTTAGATTAATTTATATTATTATTCCTATTATTATTTTATTTTAAGTCCTGCTTTAGAGTTGATAATAAATACAACTAGCAAAGTCTCTGTCGGTTCGATCCTTACTCGCTCTGTACTAGATTTTTATACTAGTAGTAAGGTTTTAAATTTAGTGCACCCTAACGACACTACCAAATTTTTGGCGCCGTTGCTGGGGACTGAAGTCTAGTTTGTTTATTATCACTCGTTTTATTTTATTATTTTTACTTTTTTCTCATTTTATTTTAATTAGTTATTTTTTGTTCTATATTTAGATTTTCACGAGCATAGAGGACATTCGATTGAAACTCGAACAACTTAGAGCAACCTCATCATATTCAGAACTGATTTTGCCATCCACATTCCACTCCCGAAGACAGAGCCAGGTAGCCTAGAACCCGAACCAATGGCTCAGAACAACGACCAAATACTTAAAGAAGTGGCAGCTCCTAACTTAGACCAACAACCCTTATGCATTGAGAATCGAAACCCTAAGGTAAACTTTGAACTCAAATCTGGGATGATTCATCTTCTTCCTACTTTTTACGGTCTTGCAAGAGAGGACCCAAATAAGCATTTGAATGAGTTCCATGTGGTATGCGCCACAATGAAACCGGTCGGAGTTTTTGAAGAGCAAGTTAAGCTAATGGCCTCCCCATTCTCTTTGGCGGATTCTACCAAGGAATAGTTATACTATCTTCTCTCCGGTACTGTCACTACATGGAATGAGATGCGTCAGCTATTTTTGGAGAAATACTTCCCAACATCAAAAGTTGGTAGCATTCGAAAAGAAATTGTGGAATTCGATAGTATAATGGAGAGCCGCTCTACGATTATTGGGAATGATTCAAAAAGCTATGTGCCAACTGCCCCCACCATAAGATAAGTTATCAACTCCTTATTTAATACTTTTATGAGGGTCTACTGCCTATAGATAGGAGTATGATTGATACCGCTAGTAGAGGAGCACTCGTGGATAAGACACTAGAAGCAGCCCGAAATCTCATTGCTAACATGTCTGCTAATTCCCAACAGTTCAACACCAAGAAGGATCTACTGCCACCACCTAAGCGAGTCAATGAGGTAAGTACTACCTTCCTAGAACAAAAGTTTCAAATCTTACTTCTTTGGTACAACAATAAGTCCTAGGGCAACGGGTGAGACCATGTGGCGTATGTTCCATGGTCAGGCATGCGACTGATATGTGCCTTGCTCTCTAAGAGGGTTCATGTGAGTAGGCCAAAGCAGTTGAGGGTTCCTAGGCCAACAAAGACAAATGTATGATCCATACTCTAATTTTTACAATGAAGGGTGGAAGGATAGCCCAAATTTTAGGTATGGGAACCAAAAGTAAAGTATTCCTAATATGGCACCGTCTCAACCACTAGGCTACCCCCAACAGCGGGTGCAACAACCTTACCAAGTTCAACTACCTCCACTTCCTCAAAATCAAGGTACGTCTTTGGATGATCTTGTAAATGCTCTTGCTACTAACTCTATGCAATTCCAACATACTATTCAGACACGACTCCAACATTTAGAGAATCAAATTGGCCAATTGGCCACATCAATGAGTAGGATAAAGGCTAGAACTTTAGGAAAGTTACATTCTTAACTAGAAATTAATCCAAAGGAGAATGCTAGTGCTATGTCTCTTGGAAGTGGAAAGTAATTAGAACCATTATTAGCTAAGCCATCAAAAGTATCTACAACATCATTGCACTTTGTGACCAATCCCTCCCCTGAGGCTTTTCCTTTAACAAGGAAAGATGATTCCTACTCCACATTGCTAGTCGACCCATCTGACCAGGTAAGAATCCCCTCACGTAGAATTCAGACTCTTTCATTCCTCCACCATTTCCTAGCACGTATAAACAATCTAAAAAAGAGGAGCAAGAAAAGGAGATCCTTGAGACCTTTAATAAAGTATAGGTAAATATTCCTCTACTTGATGCTATTAAACAGGTGCCGCATTATGCAAAGTTTTTGAAGGAATTATGCAGTAACAAGCGAAAGTTGTACGGTAACGAAAAGGTAAGTGTAGGAGAGAATGTTTCTATTGTACTTTAAAGAAAACTTCCTCCTAAGTGCACGGATCTGGGTACTTTTACTATCCCCTACACTATTGGCAATACTAGATTCAAAAGATGTATGCTAGATTTAGGGGCCTCAATGGAAGAAACTGGTATAATTATTCAATTGGCTAATAGATCTAATGCTTACCCGAAGGGGGTTGTGGAAGATATTCTTGTGTAGGTCAATGAATTGGTCTTTCCAACTAATTTTTATATACTTAAAATAGAGGATGAGTCATCGCCCAATCCCACTTCTATTCTATTAGAGTGACCATTCCTTAAGAATGCCTGAACCAAGATTAATGTTTAAGATGGAACCCTTACAATGGAATTCGATGGTAAAGTGATCCGCTTCAATATCTTTGAGGCAATGAGGTATTCTAGTGATGTATATTATGTCTTTGCCATAGATGATATTAATACTTTAGTGCAGGATTTCTTTCAATTATTTAGTAATGACAGTTTTGAAATTGTTATAAGCAAAAATCTTACGAAAGATGATTCCAAGGAATAGGCAAATTTAATAAAGTTGGATGATGAGGTAGAGGAAGCTATGGCAATCTTAGATGGAGCAGTCACATTATGCACTAATGGATATAATGTTTCTTACCTTGAATTGCCTTTATTAAACCAGAATCTTTTATCTTCAGTTATGCAGGCACCTACCTTATAACTTAAGCCACTCCTAGGGCACTTGTAATATATTTACTTGGGTGAGAATGAAACACTACTCTCACTTCAGTTCAACAAGAAAAGTTAATTAGGATGCTTCGGGATTACAAGACGGCGATTGGCTGGACCATTGCTGACATTAAGGGAATTATTCCTTCCATATTTACTTGGGTGAGAATGAAACACTTCCAGTCATAAATGCTAAAACCCTCAATTCAGTTCAATAAGAAAAATTAATTAGGGTGCTTTGGGATTACAAGACGGCAATTGGCTAGACCATTGTCAACATTAAGGGAATTAGTCCTTCCATGTGCATGCATCATATTTTACTAGAGGAAGGGTCCAAACCAATGAGGGGTGCACAATGTCGCCTTAATCCACTAATGATGGAAGTCGTAAAAAAGGAGATATTGAAACTCTTTAATGTGGGGATTATCTATCCCATTTCTGATAGTAAATGAGTGAGTCTTGTGCAGGTAGTTCCAAAAAAATCAAGCATCGTAGTGGTCAAGAATGAAGAAAACAAGCTTGTGCCAACAAGAGTTCAAATTGGGTGGAGAGTTTGCATTGACTATTGTAAATTGAATGCAGCCACTCTCAAAGATCATTTTCATTTTGCATTTATTGATCAAATACTTGAAAGATTAAGTGGTTACTCTCATTATTTTTTTCTTGATGGTTACTCAGGTTATAATCAGATCGTTATCGCTTTGGAAGACCAAAAGAAAATGACCTTCACATGCCCCTTTTACACATTTTCTTACCGACGCATGCCATTTGGTCTTTGTAACGCTCCTGCCACTTTCTAAAGGTGTATGACGAGTATTTTTTCTAATTATATAGAAAACATCATTGAGGTATTTATGGATGATTTTACAATTTATGGTGATTCTTTCGACAAATGTTTAGATAACCTTACTGGTAGTGTCGTTAGGGTGCACCAACTTTAAAACCTTACTACTAGTATAAATAATTAATATAAAACGAGTAAAATAAAAAAGGAGGGTTTTTGAATTTTAACTAAATAGCAAGAAATAAAGAAATAAAAAAATAAAAAGGAGGGCTTTTGAATTTTAACTAAATAGCAAGAAATAAAGAAATCAAACTATGAAAATAAAAATTTAATAAAAACTCTAATTAAAGGAGAAAGAAATAATAATGATGAAAACTTTGGTTAAAGGATCATTCGCCATCACCAAACACGCACATAATACATCAATTCTATCATTAATTTATATTGAAACTATCAACCATAGATAACAAAAAGCCATGTTAGTCTCAATCTTTCCGTAGCATGTCGTTAGGTAAAACAAGGTCTTCACCTAATCTCTAACCATTAAATAATTTAAAACAAGCTCTTTAAATTTAAGATAATGGAAGCATTAAGTGGAGAAAGACATTAGGTTGATCTTGGCAATAAGCACACAATCTCGGATTATTTAACCTAGGTTATGTTCTCCAATTGAAATCATTGATTCCAACACTGCTACTTATGATTAAAATCTCAAGACAATTACGGATCAAGAATTTTAATCTAAAAATAGATTTTATTCAAATCCTGTTTAATTGGCCACTCAAACAAGGCGAGAATAAAATCATAAACATTAATTATAGAAGAACATAAAAGATCTCAATTAAATAAATAGAATGATAGAAATTAAAAATTAATCATATGACATGTTTGAGTTTTAAATTCGCCCTCAACCAAATGGAAAATCTAGCCTAACATAATTAAATTGGGAATAAAAGAGTTAATAAAACTAGATATTGAGATTAATTCAAATGGCTGCCTCCTCTATTTTTTTCTTCTCCCTTGCGACTGCAAATTCTTTTGTATTTGTGCCTATCAAATAAAAATCCCCCCTTTCTGTTGCTTCCGCTTGGCCTTTATATAATGCTTCAATTGTTGCTTTTAAATCCTTGCATGGAAAGAATTAAATCCAAACCAAACCGCCACTTTCATAACGTGCTTGGCATTCATAGCCATGCAAAATATTTGCTTCCTTTAATTGCCATGCACATGCTCTTGTGATTGGCCATGCTTAAAGCCAAAAGGCTTTATTTCTCTTCCTTTCATGTGCTGGCTCCATTAAGATGACAATCTCTTTTTTTTTTTTTTTTAAATTTTGCTTTTATGTGATGGCTTAGCTTGTTAATTGTCTTGGCTTCCTTTTTCCATGCACGCCCACTTTGCCAATGTCCATTTTCTTCAATTTGCCTTCTATAATTTAATCCAATGCATGCAATCTTTTTAAATTGGTCAAGTAAATCCATGCACATTAAAAAATTTTCCAAATGTGCATCAATTAATTAATTGGCTTCTAAAAAAATCTTCAGTTATTTCCTTTCCTAATTCCTTCAAGCAGATTTCTTCTTAAATGCTCTGATTCAATTCCTCTTTAATCCCAAAATATATCTAAAATAAAAAATTAAATTAAGATAAAAAATTAACACAATAAAAATATAATTTACTAAATTAAAAATTAACTAAAATAACGAGAATATTTGAGAACAAAACAGGAAAATGATAGAGAAATTAATAGCAAAATATATGGAAAATATGCACTTATCACTTACACTTGTGCTTAAATGATGCATTGACACTAACCTTGTACTTAATTGGGAAAAATGTTATTTTAAAAGAGTTTTTGACATCAGCCCCTATGATTTAACCACCAAACTAGGATTTACCATTTGAGATCATGTGCGATGCTAGTGACTATGCTATTGGAGTCGTGTTGGGCCAGCGTGTGGGCAAGCTTCCTCATGTCATCTACTATGCCTCCCCTACATTGAATGATGCACAACTCAACTACTCCACCATAGAGAAAGAACTTTTAGAAGTTAGTTTTGTCTTAGAGAAATTTCGTTCTTATTTGATTGGATTTAAGGTAATTATTTACTCTGACCATGCAACTATTAGGTACTTGCTCACTAAAAAGGATGCCAAACCGTGCCTTATTCAATGGATACTTTTACTGTAAGAATTTGACTTAGAGATTTTAGATTAAAGAGGTTCTAAGAATTTGGTGGCAAATCATTTGAGTCGACTTACCTATAATGAAGATGCACTTCCATTACATGAGAACTTTCCATATGAGTGTTGAGTGTTAGAAAATGCATATTCATAAAAGAGAAAATCATCATTTTATATTTCAAGTCTTACTAATATTGTGCAAATTTTATTGAACTCGCAAGCGCACTAATCTATTGTAGTATAGATCAATGGTGATGAGTATCGATCCCACAAGGAGGTGGATTTTAATTATATATAGAATTAATTTTGTATGAGGTGATTGGATTTGTGGTGGAAGTGATTCAAATTAACCTAAAAATTGGAATTGAAATAGCGAGAAGAAATTAAAGTGTAAATCTATTAAATTGACTTACTTGGGTATCTGAATCCGTATCAACATACATCATGGGCTAAATAATCTTTATTAATACCAATTAAATCATGAGGGGGGGTTCCACACCTCATGAACCACGCTCTAATAAATATGGTGTTAAGGGATTATCGTGCCAAATAATAATAACCTTATACTAGGGAGCCGGTGAAACTAGGGTGGTACTAGACAATATTATTATTATTTGTCAACGAAAAGTCAAAACATTTATAAAAACTAGAGGGGAAGAGAAAATAAATTTACCAAATAAAGCTCATGACACATGTTGAGACTTCACCTTCAACCCAATCTTGAAAGAAAATTAGCCACTCATAATTGAATTAGGGCAAAATGAGAATTTATTAAAATACGTAGAAAATACAAGATGAAGAAGGAATTAAAGAAAATGGATCCTAAAAATGGATACAGAGATATTAAATTAGGGGGGGAGAGGCCCCCTTTTTATAAATACATGGAGTAAATCATGGTCATCGGATTAAAAACAGTTTGGACGCTTAGGATTGAGCTACGTCATCAGTCAACAGTACGCGGTTCGACCACGCGGATGAACAGTACACACGGTTTGAACCGGGTTGAACAGTAATGCAGTTTGATTGAAAATAATCCTGTGTAATGCATGTACCGTAGCGTGATTTTTGGTCCACTAATATGCTGTCACGTCACCAATCGACAGTGCATAAGAATTTTAGCCCAACAAGATCGTGACAACTCATCAGTCAATGCCACATCATCGGCCAATGCCACGTCATCGATCCGTTAATGTGAACAGTGTCGTGAACAGTAACATTTCAATACCATACATGTGAATAGTACCTATATGTGAACAGTAATACGGTTTACACATGGTTTGAACAGTAACGCAGTTTGCACAGTAAATAATCCCCTGTGTTGCATGTACTGTACGCGCGTTTTTTGGTCCACTAATATGTTGCCACGTCACCATAAACAGTACATGAGAATTTTAGTCCAACAGGATCTTGACACGTCATCAGTCAATGCTACGTCATCAGCCAATGCCACGTCATCGATTCGTACATGTGAACAGTGCCGTGAACAGTAACGTAGACAGTACCCGTACATGTGAACAATATCGTATATGTGAACAGTGCCATTTTTCCTTTTATGCTCCTCCTAAGGTTTTCGACTGTCCTGAGTTCAAAAGTGATGTCCGTTTTGCCGTTTAATCTCTCGTTTATTGTCAAATGACTGTAATACCCCTAAAATATATAAAATACTTAATTAAAATAAAACACACATAATTAACTTACAAGAAGCTTAAATACATAAAATACTTAATTAAAATACAACACACATAATTAACTTACAAGAAGCTTAAATACATAAAATTAAGGGTTGTTAGTGAGACATGAAATGTAAAATGATGATTTTCTCCTTTATAAATATACATTTTCTAATACTCAACACACCCCCCAACCAGCTTATTGCTAGTTGTTGAGTGTTAGAAAATGCATATTTATAAAGGAGAAAATTGTCATTTTACATTTCGAGTCTTACTAACAACCTTTACTTTTATGTGTTTAAGTTTCTTGTAATTTAATTATATGTGTTTTATTTTAATTAAGTATTTTATGTATTTTAGGGGCATCATAGTCATTTCATAATAAACGAGAGATCAAATGGCAAAACGGACATCATTTTTTAACTCAAGACGGTCGAAAACCTTAGGAGGAGCATAAAAGGAAAAATGGCACTGTTCACATATACGGTACTATTCACATATACGGTACTATTCACATGTACGGGTACTGTCTATGTTACTGTTCACGGCACTGTTCACATGTACGAATCGATGACGTGGCATTGACTGATGACGTAGCATTGACTAATGACGTGTCAAGATCCTGTTGGACTAAAATTCTCATGTGCTGTTTATGGTGACGTGGCAGCATATTAGTGGACCAAAAAACGCGCGTACAGTACATGCAACACAGGGGATTATTTACTGTGCAAACCGTGTTACTGTTCAAACCGTGTGTAAACCGTGTTACTGTTCACGCAATCCTGAGCGTCCAAACTATTTTTAATCCGATGGCCAGGATTTACTCGATGTATCTATAAAAAGGGGGCCTCCTCCCCCTAATTTGGCACCTCTGAATCCATTTTTTGGATCCATTTTCTATAATTCTCTCTCTATCTTGTATTTTCTACGTATTTTAATAAATTTCCATTTTGCCCCTAGTTCAACTATGAGTGGCTAATTTCCTTTCAAGCTTGGGTTGAAGGTGAAGTCTCAACATGTTTCATGGGCTTGATTTGATAAATTTATTTTCTCTTCCCCTCTAGTTTTTGTGGATGTTTTGACTTCTCGTTGACAAATAATACTAATCTTGTCTAGTATTGCCCTAGTTTCACCGGCTCCCTAGTATAAGATTATTATTATTTGGCACGATAAGCCCTTAGCACCATATTTATTAGAGCGTGGTTCATGAGGTGTGGATTCCCCCCTCATGATTTAATTGGCATTAATAAGAAATATTTAGCCCATGATGCATGTTGATACGGATCCAGATACCCAAGTACGTCATTTTATTAGAGTTCTTTTCAATTTATTCCTGCCATTTCAATTCCACTTTTAGAATTTATTCTTGCCATTTTAATTTAAGTTTTAGCATATTCCAAATTATTTCCACCACAAATCCAATCACCCATTCACTAAATTAATTCTATATATAATTAAAATCCACCTCCTCTTGAGATCGACACTCGTCACCATTAATCTATACTACAACAGATTCGTGCGCTTGCGAGTTTAATAAAATTTGCACAACACTAGTCCCTAGTAAATAAAGCGAAAACAAAATTCACATCCAAAATGATGCCCCTAAAATACATAAAATACTTAATTAAAATAAAACACGCATAATTAACTTACAAGAAGCTTAAATACTTAAAAGTAAGGGTTGTTAGTGAGACATGAAATGTAAAATGATGATTTTCTCCTTTATAAATATACATTTCTAATACTCAACACACCCCCAACCAGCTTATTGCTAGTCCCTAGCAAATAAAGCGAAAACAAAATTTACATCCAAAATGATTTTTTTAAACACTCTTGTTTATTCAATCAGACTAATGATAACAATCAAATAAAAGTATAAGCATTATTTCAAGTCTAAAGAAACATCACACCCACATCAACTATTCACATGAATCAGCCTAGTAGACTTTGTCATAGCTGCTTTTAAGAATGACATGTCAAACTCCAAAATCTCACTGGAAGTAGTGACACTCTCACAAAGAAATTAAACCCAATAAAAATAATCACTCCAATGAATGGTAATTGAGAGAAAATAATAAAGAAAATGAAATCACATGCTCTTACCAAGATGAAAGAAATATGCCATCAGCTTAGAAATAATACAATCTCAAGTCAAATAAAAATACTAGTCAACCTCATTTATTTATTATTATTATTATTTTAATTTTTTATGCACACTACATCTTTTTAGCTCATATAACTGGCTTCTACTTCAGACTATAGTTCCCTAAAATCAAGGACTTTTATTAGGACTTAACGTAGGCTAGGGACATGGTTAACAAAGAAGGGAAATAAGGAAAATAAAGTGTATGTTTGAGAAAAATGCAGAGGAATTTTCTTTTTTGGAAGTTGCAAGGTGGATTTCACCTATTATTGTTTTTTCTTTTTTTTAGACAGCAATTTTTTTTTTGTATAACTTCACAATACAAAATATTTATTTACATTTTTCTCAAACATAAATAGGTGATGGAACTTGCAAGATATTGGGTAATACTCCAAATTGGAGTGGGTCAAGATGCTAAGTTTGACAAAGAAAAGTTTTTTTTTTTTAAGGCTCAAAAGGGTTAACTATGGATATTTGATAAAAGGGATGGTTAGAAAGGCTCAAACAAATTAAAGATGGCATTTCCATCATCTTTTAGGACTCTAAATAACCTTCCATATCTACTAGTTAGATGGGCCTCCAAATGTAGCAACACACATTTTTTTCTTTTTTCTTTTTTTAAAACTTTTTTTAATGGTTAACTCAAAAGAAATCTAGAGATCGTATATACAATAATAAACTGCTAAGCTGTATAACGAATGGGCAAAAGGGTTACTCTCCAAGAAAAATGATAGGCTCAAAAACTAATTTGGTATTTATTATGACATGTTCATTCCTTCAAGCAACTCATATTTGTCTCCGATATCAACATATAGAGTAGCAAACATAGTGTAACATCACTTAAGTCCAAAGATAATACAAATACTAAAATTTAAAATTAATCATGTCATCCAATGTTAAAACAAATCACACAATTTTTTTTAACAACATCCTACCCCCAACCTACTTTAAATATGAAAGGAAAATATGCATGCGGAAATATGAAAATGATGGAGAAAAACTAATTAGAAAATGATAGAAAACGAAAATGTTTTTTTTTTAACTTAAGAAGATGCGTTTCTAGAGGCACTACACTCCATATTCAGCCATCTTTGACTAAAAAAAATTAAAAATGTATATTTATAAAGGAGAAATAAAAAGAAGAAGAAAAATGAACACAACACATAATAAAGAAAAAGAAAATGTTTGAATTTTTTTAATTTTTTTTTCAAACGATGAAGATGCGTTTCTAGAGTCATTACACTCTATATTCAGCCATCTTCAACAAAAAGTTAGCAACAGTTAGTTTCTACAACAAAAAATTAGTAAAAACTTAACCAAAATTCCACAATTGTTGACTATTCCCTCCCCCCAACTAGAACAAAATATTGTCCTCAATGTTTTAAAGGAAAGAAGTAGAGTTTAGAAGACATCACCTGGGTGGTGCAACACAGAAGAAAATATTTACAGGCGGAGAGTTAAATATAATTTGTACTTCTTACTACGGCTACTATTACTATCATTATTTGAATGCTCCAACATAAAAGTCCAGGGGTCTGGCTCTGGTTTATAAGCTTGTAATATATCAAGTAGCTCATTAGTAGTGTTAGCACAAATAAAAAGCTTTTTCGCTTTGGAAGGAATGAAATAGTTTTTTATTGCATGGTTAAGAAATGTGATAAAGCCATCGTAAAAATTATTAACATTTAACTAATCGATGGGTTTTTGGTGAATGTGCAGATGGGCCCAAGATACTAATGTGATAAGTGCCTCTAGTGTTGCAAGATCTCTTGGAAGGAAAATAAAAGCATCAGTATGATTAAGCATTTCAGTTATTCGTTCTTGCATACCTAAGACAACTAACTCTTCTCCAGTTGATGAGTCAGACAAATTGCCTAAAGGTTTTAGGACTCTTGGGATGATGCCTAACACTTGGCTTCCTCTGACAAAAGCTACTTCTGAGACCAATTTTGATAACCCTCGGTTGCCTCCTCCATACACCAAGTGTAATTTTCTATCTGTTATGCTTCGACCAAGATCTAATGGCTGCATCAATGAACTCTTTATGTTTACCATAGGTAAATCCAGAAAGTACACAAATGTTCTTCAATTGTCTATTGGGAGTAGCTGCCATTGGAATATTTCTCAAAAATAATTTGTGAGTGCTTAACAAAAAGTCATATTTAAGAATCTTAGTGACAATGGGTCACAACTGTGTATGAGGTAGCATGTCAGTGTCAAATAACGCGTAAAACATATGGCTCGATAGTAAAAAAGAAAACATTAAAAAGAAAAAAATAGTAATAAAATTATTAAAGACAATAATACAAACAATAAAACAATAGTGAAATGAAATAAAATAATAGTAAAGTAAAAGGATATTTACAGGTAGTTGCGACTGTGGCTCACATCTTCCTCTGGTTTTACGTCTAGAAACGACTTGAACGCCCTTTATGGGTCGAGGATAGGCTTCCCATCTAGTTTCTTATAAACTGGCAAACAGGGTCGTTTATAGTCAGATTCCCGAGATTATATCGTGCATGCTCTTTTTGGAATAGTGGCCATAACTGGATAATCGCTCATTGCATATATCCACTGGGATGCGTTTCAAAAGACAGAAGGATATCATCCAATGACCCCTTATTCAAGCCATCTCTAATGAATTGAATCTTATCTTCCCTGTTATCAGACCCCATTCCTAAAGAACATGGTTTTTTTTATCGTAACTCATTCTGGCACACTTATGACAAGCAACAGAAATTCTTCGAGCTCATCGTTTTCTTGGTAATTTCCTTTACCACAACCAGGCATGTATGTAATAAATTTTAGAGATAACTCACTTGATAATCGAACTTTCGCCTCGATTAACCGACGGATGTTAGCAGGCATGTTATTCCTCATGAGCAATCATATGCATTCGAATCGAGCTTTATAGATCGTAAGGAGGGCATTCTGAGGAAGTGAAGGGAATCGCTTGTGAAACTTCGTTAGAATCTCGGTTCTGTCCATACCTTCGCCTCAGAATATCAGTTATTATGGGAAACTGAAGCAACCGAGTTGATTGTCACGGAGTACCGTTATCCTCCACTTCACCAGGGTAACAAACTAAAGCACACAAACAAATTAAAACACACAAAGAAAATTAAAACCGTTCTCTTATTGAATTTACCTCAAGCTCCAACTAGATGTCGTAAACACTTCTCTCAATATCTCTGAGTTGGCTTTCTAAACCCTCAACATAGGCTACTAACTCTGGTGATTGTAGAGCCCAAATGCGATGTGTTTTACAAAATTGAATTTGCCTTTTGGGATGAGTTTTGAGACGTTGAAGTGGTTTAAGAATGTTCAAAAGAAACGGTCTAAGTATGGTACTTATGATTAACAATGATAAGAGAAAACTTAATGATAAATACGCTTATGCAAAGATAATTTCAATTAGTAAAAGAATAATAAAAAGAAAGAAAGAAAAATCAAACCACTGAAAAGAAGAAAAAAAATCAATTCAAATCTGGTGAGTTACCCAAATTTATTTTGGTGTTTTCTCCATGTGGTTGGTACTTTAGATATGGCTTTAATCTTTGACCATTAACTGTAAATGTGACACCGTTCTTTGGGTCCTTAATTTTAA
Source organism: Citrus inodora (assembly GCA_029721495.1). Classification (NCBI taxonomy): domain Eukaryota; kingdom Viridiplantae; phylum Streptophyta; class Magnoliopsida; order Sapindales; family Rutaceae; genus Citrus; species Citrus inodora. The sequence goes on from JAQOOB010000005.1 coordinate 13,874,352, forward strand.
TTGCCCCATGTGAACAATAAATGGGTCAGACCAACGAGAACGTAACTTACCTGGGAATAGGTGCAAGCGAGAATTGAATAAAAGCACTTTCTGACCTGGAGTGAAAGATTTTCTCATAATTTGCTCGTCATGGAAGACTTTCATTCGTTGCTTGTAAATCTTGGCATTTTCATATGCATCATTGCGAATTTCTTTCAGTTCTGTCAGTTGTAATCTTTTTTCTAAGCTAGCTTGCTGTATGTCAAAGTTGAATTTCTTGATGGCCCAATATGCACGATGCTCGAGTTCCACAGATAGGTGGCAAGCTTTTCCATACACTAGCCTGTAGGGTGACATCCCAATCGGGGTCTTGAAAGCCGTTCTATATGCCCATAATGCATTATCCAGTCTTAATGACCAATCTTTTCTGTTCGGCCTCACCGTCTTTTCTAATATGTGCTTTATTTTTCGATTGGATATCTCAACTTGGCCACTGGTTTGCCGATGATATGGGGTCGCCACTTTGTGAGTGATTGAATACTTCATCAAAAGAGCCTTGAATGCTTTATTACAAAAGTGGGCACCACCATCACTGATTATTGCTCCAGGGAATCCAAAGCGCGAAATAATGTTGCTTTTCAAAAATCTTATCATCACCTTGTGATCATTGGTTCTGCATGGAATTGCTTCTACCCATTTCGATACGTAGTCAACAGCAACCAATATGTATTGATGGCCAAAAGAAGGGGGAAAGGGTCCCAAAAAGTCGATACCCCATATGTCAAAAATCTCAACCACTAAAATTAGATTTAGTGGCATCATGTTCCTTCGTGTAATTCTCCCCATTCGTTGACACATATCATATGAAGAATAAAAAGTGTAAGCATCTCGAAATATAGTTGGCCAATAGAAATCACATTGTAAAACTTTAGTAGCTGTTTTCTTAGCACTGAATGGCCTCCGCAAGCTTGTTCATGACAAAATGAAATGATATTCTGAATTTTACTTTCTGGGACACATCGCCTAATAAGTTGTTTTGCTTAGTCCAATGCTCTGGAAGTTGACCTGTAACAAGATAATTAACTATATTAGCATACCAAGGTAATACTTCCACACTTATAATTGTTCATCTGGAAATGACTCATTCAATGGTAATGTTTCCATAATTGTGTCAAAATGGAGACGAGAGAGATGGTCAGCCACAACATTCTCTGTGCCTTTCTTATCTTTAAATTCCAAGTCGAATTTTTCTCTGACTGTTTTGGGTGAGGGAAGATTAGAAATGAGATCCACTTTGCCTTCGTCAACCTTAATACCTTTGCTCGAAATAATGTGACTGAGAACAATACCTTGTTTTACCATAAAATGGCACTTCTCCCAATTTAAGACCAAGTTCTTCTCGATACATCTCCATAGAACTAGTGTTAGATGATGTAAACATTGATCAAATAAATCACCAAAAACAGAAAAGTCATCCATAAAGACTTCAAGGAATCGTTCAACCATATCAGAAAAAATGCTCAATATGCATCGTTGAAATGTAGAAGGTGCATTACATAATCCAAATGGCATCCTCCTATATGCAAAAGTGCCAAAAGGGCAAATGAAAGTGGTTTTCTCTTGATATCTTTTGGTGCTATGGGAATTTGATTATATCCTGAGTAGCCATCTAAAAAGTAATAAAATTCATGGCCTGCTGATCTATCAAGCATTTGATCAATAAATGGTAAAAGAAAATGGTCTTTACGTGTAACAGAATTCAACTTTCTATAATCAATGCATACACGCCATCCTATAGTCACTCTAGCGGGTATCAATTCATTATCGGCATTTGTAACTACAATGACTCCTGACTTTTTGGGGACAACTTACACAGGACTGACCCATGAACTATCAGAAATAGGGTAAATGATACCTGCATCTAATAGTTTAAGGACTTCAGTTCTAACAACTTCTTTCATATTAGGATTTAACCGACGTTGCATTTCCCTAGTAGATTTAGCATTTTCAGCAAGGTGAATGTAATGCATGCAGTCTACTGGGTTTATACTTTTTATATCCGCTATGGTCCATCCTAATGCTCCTTTGTGCTCTTTTAAAACATCCAATAACTTACCTTTTTGTTTGTCATTGTGGGATGATGAGATGATTACCTGCAGAGAACTTTCTTCCCCCAAAAATACATATTCCAATGTGTAAGGCAATGGTTTGAGCTCGAGTTTCGGCAGTGATTCTGATGATGGGATGAGTTTCTTCTTTGATGGTGCTAGTTGTTCAACTCTTGACTTCCATTTTTTAGTGTCCATGGATGATGCTGAGTCAAGTAAGGCATTGACCTTATCGACCGATATGTCAATATCAAAATCCAAACCAAAGTGAGTTAAACATATTTGTAAAGGATTATCACTAAGGTTTGAAAGAAAAGTATTATCAACTATTATTTCAATTATATCCACATCAACAATTTCATTATCTGCATTGTGAGGTTGTTTGGTAATGTTGAAGATGTTCAGCTCCATAGTCATGTTGCCAAAGGACAACTGCATATTTCCAGTCATGCATTGAATGTGAGCATCCTCAGTTGCCAAGAAAGGTCAGCCTAGAATAATGGGGATGTGTTTCCTTGAATCATGTATTGGTTGAGTGTCAATTACAATGAAATCAATAGGAAAATAAAACTTGTCTACCTGGATAAGCACGTCCTCCACAATACCACGAGGTATTTTCGTGGACCGATCTGCAAGTTGTAACACCCCTGGAGTTGGGTGTAATTTTCCAAGTCCAAGTTTCAAAAATACTGAGTAAGGCAACAGATTTACACTAGCTCCTAAATCCAATAAAGTATTCTCAATTGTGTGGTTCTCTATGCTACATGAGATAGTGGGGGAGCCTGGGTCTTTGCATTTTAGAGGAATTTTATGTTGGAGTATAGAACTAATATTTTCTGTTAAAAATGCATTCTTTTGAACATGAATGTTTCTCTTTTTAGTACAAAGGTCTTTAAGAAACTTGGCATAAGATGGAACTTGCTTAATAGCATCAAGTAAAGGGATGTTAACACTTACTTGTTTGAAGATTTTGAGAATCTCCATATGTGAATTTTCCCTTTTTTCCTTTCGCTACCTTTGAGGAAATGGAGCTTTGGGAACATATTTTCGTGGGTTGGTTTCTTCTTTCTCCTCCGGTGATGAGTCCTCAACACTCACAGGTACAATTTGATTTTCTTTTGTCACCAGCATCCCCACTTTGATGTCGACTTCCTTTCCTTTTTGCAAGGTCATGACGGCTTTGACCTCTCCATGTTATTGTGGTGAACTGGTACTTGCTTCATGTACTCCTTTAGAATTAGGCACTGGTTGACTTAGAAACTTGCTTTTCTCAACAGTCATTGCCAAGGTCTGAACTGAAGAAGCAAGTTGTCCCACCATCTTCTCCAGGCTTGAAACTAATTGGGCTTGCCAGTTGAAGTCTGCTCTCAACTCATTTTGAAGTACATCAATAGTGCGGTTCTGTTGCTCAATCGTAGAGTGAGTAAGATTCTTGAGATTCTGGAATGAATCCTCCCATGGTCTGGGTTGAGAATAGTTCTGGTTCTGATTGTATGGTCTAAATGATGGCTGAGAGGCTTGATAATTTTGAGGAATTGGTGGATCTGGAGTTGCTGGTCCATTCTATTAGAATCCTTGAGACCATGAAAAATTAGGGTGGTCTCTCTATCCAGGGTTATATGTGTTGGAGTATGGGTTGTAATTCGAAGGTTTTCTCATTACACCTATGGCGTTGGCTTGATATGAGTATGAGTTATAGTCATGTGGCTCTGTTGATTTAGCAATCGATAACGATGCTATTTGTCGAGCGAGACCTTCAATCATCTCCTTGACTTCTTTGATTCCTGAAGTTGACTCGCCAATGTAAACCTCATTTACTCCCTTAATTCTTCTAGTATTCCTGAGTGATCGACTTCGTTGTTGGGAATTATCTGCCTGTCGCTGGAAGAATTTCCAAATCTCTGATGCACTTTTTGACATTAGCTCTCCTCTACTTGTTGCCATTAGCCATTCTTGCACATTCGGCAATAAATCCCTCCAAAAAGTATTGGCATTGGTGTCATTTCTTGTACCCATGATGTGGACACTTCAAGAGTAGCCCATTGAATCGCTCCCATGTTTCGAAAACTGCTCTTCATCTCTCTGGGTAAACTTTGAAATTTCCTTGTGAATAGTATTGGTTTTATGAACTAGGAAATATTATTCAAAAATTTTGTTACCATTTGTTCCCATGATGTAATGCTATTAGCAGGCAAAGTATTTAACCATGAACGAGCTCTATCCTTTAAAAAAAATGGGAATAGTCTAAGTTTTACATCATTATCTGAAAAATTCTCATATTTAAATGTTTGACAAATAGCATGAAAATCATTCAGATGATGATATAGGTCCTCATTTTCTAAGCCATAGAATGTGGGGAGACAATTTAGCACACTAGGTTTTAGTTCAAAACTCCTAGCAGCTACATTTGGGTATCTTATACATGATGTGCTCAAATTAACTAAAGGACTGAAGTAGTCCTTAAATGCCCTCTCTTGTGGTTGCAAATCTATTTTATTTTTAATTTGTTTGTATGTGCGAAGTGTTTTCTCAAGTTCAAGATCTATAGGTTCAAGATGGAAACAAAACAAATAAAAATAAAGAAGAGGGAGAAATTTTGATACTAACCTTATTGCGCTATTACAACCTTACTATAAAAACACATTAAAACAAATACGTGAAATAAATTAACTAAAAATAAATTAATAAGATAAACAAAAAAATTTATAAAGAAAAATAAATTGAAAATTAAATTACAGAATTTTAAAAAAGAGAAAAAGAAGAGAAATACTAACCTTTAAGTGTAAATTCGCCTTTTTTCTTTTTAAAAAAAAATACAAGAAAACAATTAAATAGAAGTATTCACAAAAATTAATTCTATGAATTAAAATTACTTACCTCCCCAGCAACGACGCCAAAAACTTATTTTGCAAATCTTATTGAACTCGTAAGCACACGAATCTATTGTAGTATAGATCAATGGTGACGAGTGTCGATCCCACGAAGAGGTGGATTTTAATTATATATAGAATTAATTTTATATGAGGTGGTTGGATTTGTGGTGGAAGTGATTCAAATTAACCTAAAAATTGGAATTGAAATGGCTAGAAGAAATTAAAGTTTAAATCTATTAAATTGACGTACTTGTGTACTGGATCCGTATCAACATGCATTATGAGTTAAATAATTCTTATTAATACCAATTAAATCATGAGGGGAGATTCCACACCTCGTGAACCACGCTATAATAAATATGATACTAAGAGTTTATCGTGCCAAATAATAATAACCTTATACTAGGGAGCCGGTGAAATCAGGGCGCCATTAGACAAGATTATTATTATTTGTCAATGAAAAGTCAAAACATCCACAAAAACTAGAGGGGAAGAGAAAATAAATTTACTAAATAAAGCTCATGACACATATTGAGACTTCACTTTCAACTCAAGCTTGAAAGAAAATTAGCTGCTCATAATTGAATTAGGGGCAAAATGAGAATTTATTAAAATACGTAGAAAATACAAGATGGAGAAGGAATTACAGAAAATGGATCCTAAAAATGGATTCAAAGATATCAAATTAAGGGAGGAGGCCCCCTTTTTATAGATACATTGAGTAAATCATGGCCATTGGATTAAAAACAGTTTAGACGCTCAAGATTGCGCCAAGTCATCAGTCAACAGTACGCGGTTTGACCACGCGGATGAACAGTACACACGATTTGACCTGGGTTAAACAGTAACACGGTTTGGTTGAAAATAATCATGTGTAATGCATGTACCGTATGCGCGATTTTTAGTTCACTAATATGCTGCCATGTCACCAATCAACAGTGCATAAGAATTTTAGCCTAACAGGATTGTGACATCTCATCAGTCAATGCCACATCATCGGTCAATGCCACGTCATCAATCCGTCAATGTGAACAGTGTCATAAATAGTAATGTAGACAATACCATACATGTGAATAGTATCGTACATGTGAACATTTTCATTTTTCTTTTTATGCTCCTTCTAAGGTTTTTGACCGTCCTGAGTTCAAAAGTGATGTCCGTTTTGCCGTTTGATCTCTCATTTATTGTGAAATGACTATGATGCCCCTAAAATACATAAAATACTTAATTAAAATAAAACACACATAATTAACTTACAAGAAGCTTAAATACATAAAAGTAAGGGTTGTACTATTCACATATATGGTATTGTCTACCTTACTGTTCACGACATTATTTACATAAACAGATCGATGACGTGGCATTGACTGATGATGTGGCATTTGTTAGCCTAAAGGGCTACACATAATGTAATTTTGATGATAACAAACATGTGTCTTCAGTAAAAGTAATAAATATTGTATTTCACATTTTCACTAGTTTTTGAAGGATAATATTTATGCAAGTGAATCAAGTGAAATCAAGATTGAAGACACTCAACGGACAACGACGACATCAAGAATATAGTTTAGAGCTCAACGAACAAATTAGTGCGATAAATTCTTGTCAAGCCGGTATGATTTGATTGATGCATGATTTAGCATTTGAGAAGCTCAAGAGATTAATTTAATTAAATACCTTTCATAAGCTAAAATGTTTTATTTTTATAAAGTATTTTGTGGATTTAAGTAATTTGGACTTAAACGTTAGTTTTGAAATCTTTGATTTTAAATAAGTATTAAATTTCGGAGTTGGACGTTTTTACAAACATTTAAAATGTTTTGGGTCATATTATAATTTATGAATAGTTTGGACTAGAGTGAAAGATTTTGAGAACTTTGAAAAATATGGGTATTATATTCAAAAGGACCTTTGTGCAAAATAATAAATTTTTGGGGCTATATCATAATTTTAAAAAGTTTGGGAAAGGCAACTATTTTTAAGAAGTTCTGAAATTAGACCTATTTATAAAGTTTTATGACGTTTTAGATCATAGTATAATTATAGAAAGTTTTGGGCTAAAGTGTAATTTTAGTGAACAGTATTACTGGAGTAAAATTAAAAAATAACAGTAATATTACTGTTCCTGAGTGGCTAGCCAGATAATCAAGCAGCTAATCACTTGAGCGCTGAAATTTATCTATAATGGTTAGTTTTTGGGCTTTTACTATGAAAACTCAACTCAAACTTTATTTTAAGAACTAATGCATGCAAATATAAAATCATACAACATATATTGAGCTTCTAAAACGCAAATCATAATTAATTGAATCATTGTTGAGCTATTAGTTGTGTATCCACTCTTAAAGAGAGTTTTTATTGTAATTTTCATTTCTTATCAAGTTGTGAGTGTTTAAGTGTGGGAAACACTTGGTGTGAAGAGATTGGGGAGATAATCTCTTGGTTGTAAAGGTTTATTGACACCTTGGAAGTCAATTGTAAAATCTTGAAGCCTTGGGAGGCTTGGATAGTGAAATCCTCGAGCTTAGTTGGCTTGGAGGCGTGGACGTAGGCGGGGATTATCAAACCACGTAAAAATCCGTGTGTTTGTTTTTCTCTTCCCTAGCTCTTTTAGTTTTACGCTTGCTTAAATTTATTGTTCTCTATTTTATTAAGGCGTTAGATTGATTTTATTGTGCGAATAGTATTGCATTTTTTTTAAAAAAACCCAATTCACCCCCCCTCTTGGGTTGTGTTACTTGTATTTCCGCATTGATTGATGAGGTGTCATGATCCTATTAGACTAAAATTCTTATGTACTGTTGATGGTGACGCGGCAACATATCAGTGGACTAAAAATCTCGCGTATGGTACATGCATTACACAGGATTATTTTCAACCAAACTGCATCACTGTTCAAGCCAGGTCAAATCGTGTTACTGTTCAAACCGCGTACTGTTGACTGATGATGTGGCACAATCATGAGCGTCCAAACTATTTTTAATCCGATAGCCATGATTTACTCTATGTATCTATAAAAAAGGGGCCTCCCCCCTAATTGGATATCTTTGAATCAATTTTTGGACTCCATTTTCTGTAATTCCTTCTTTATCTTGTATTTTCTACGTATTTTAATAAATTTTTATTTTACCCCTAGTTCAATTATGAGTAGCTAATTTTCTTTCAACCTTGGGTTGAAGGTGAAGTCTCAACATGTGTCATGGGCTTTATTTGGTAAATTTATTTTCTCTTCCCCTCTAGTTTTTGTGGATGTTTTCACTTCTCGTCGACAAATAATAATAATCTTTTCTAGATACAGCCCTGGTTTCACCAGCTCCCTAGTACAAGGTTATTATTATTTGGCACGATAAGCGCTTAGTACCATATTGATTAGAGCATAGTTCATGAGGTGTGGAAACCCCCCTTATGATTTAATTGGCATTAATAAGGAATATTTAGCCCATGGTGCATGTTGACACGAATCCAGATACCCAAACGCTTCAATTATAATAGTTTTCCCTTTAATTTCTTTTCGCCATTTTAATTCAAATTTTAAGATAATTTAAATAACTTCCACCACAAATCAAACCACCCTCATACAAAATTAATTCTACATATAATTAAAATCCACCTCTTCGTGGGATCGACACTCATCATCATTTTACAATAGATTCGTGCACTTGCGAGTTCAATAAAATTTGCACAACAAGTTTTTGGCACCGTTGCTGGGGAGGTAAGTTATTTTAATTTATAAAATTAATTTTTGTGAATAATTTCTTTTATTTATTTTCTTGTATTTTTTCTTATTAAAAAAAGGAAAAAAAAGTGAATCTGCATTTAGAGGTAATAATTTCTTTTCTTTCATTATTCTTTACAATTCTGCAATTTAATTTAATTTATTTTTCTTTGTAATTTTTTGTTTATCTTATTAATTTATTTTTAGTTAATTTATTTCACGTATTTTGTTTTAAGTGTGTTTTTTATAGAAAGGTTGGAACAACGCAATAAGGTTGGTATTGTAATTTCTCTTTTTTCTTTATTTTTATTCGTTGTGTTCCTTGCATGCATGGTCGTAGGTCATTATTATCTAATTTTGAACCTATAGACATTGAATTAGAAACAAACACTATGCTCACATAAACACGTTAAAAATAAAATGGATTTACGACAACAACCACCATCACAGGAGAGGCCACTTAAGGACTACTTTAGTCCCTTACCTGATTTGAGCACATCATGTATAAGATACCCAAATGTAGCTGCTAGGAGTTTTGAATTAAAACCCAGTGTGCTAAATTATCTCCCAACATTCTATGGCCTAGAAAATGAGGACCTATATAATCATTTGAATGATTTTCATACTGTTTGTCAAACATTTAAATATGAGAATTTTTTAGATGATAATGTTAAACTTAGACTATTCCCATTTTCTTTAAAGGATAGAGCTCGTTCATGGCTCAATACATTACCTGCTAATAGCATCACATTATAGGAACAAATGGTAACAAAATTTTTCAATAAATATTTCCCAGTGTATAAAACTAATACTATTCGTAGAGAAATTTCAGAGTTTACCCAAAGAGAAGACGAGCAGTTTTACAAAACATGAGAGCGATTCAATGGGCTACTCTTGAAGTGTCCACATTATGGGTACGAGAAATGACACCAATGCCAATACTTTTTGGAGTGATTATTGCCGAATGTACAAGAATGGCTAATGGCAACAAGTAGAGGAGAGCTAATGTCAAAAAGTGCATCAGAGATTTGGGAATTCTTTCAACAACAAACGGATAATTCCCAACAACGGAGTCGATCAGTCAGGAATATTAGAAGAATTAAAAGAGTAAATGAGGTTCACATTAGCGAGTCAAATTCGGGAATCAAAGAAGTCAAAGAGATGGTTGAAGGTCTTTCCCGAAAAATAACATCGTTATCAACTACTAAATCAACAAAGCCACATGACCATGACTCATACTCAGATCAAGCCAATGCCATAGGTGTAATGAAAAAATCATCAAATTACAACCCATACTCAACACATATAATCCTGGATGGAGAGGCCACCCTACTTTTTCATGGTTTTAAGGATTCCAATAAAATGGACCATCAGCTCCAACTCTACTAATGCAACCAATTCCTCAAATTCCTCAAGCATCTCAGCCACCATTTAGACTATACAATCAGAACCTAAACTACTCTCAACCCAGACCATGGGAGGATGCATTCCATAATTTTAAGAATGTTGCTCACTCCACGATTGAGCAGTAGAACCGCACCATTGATGGACTATGAAATGAGTTGAAAGTAGGCTTCAACTCACCATTGATGGCACCATTGATGGACTATGAAATGAGTTGAAAGTAGGCTTCAACTCACAAGCCCAATAAGTTTCAAGCCTTGAGAAGATGGTGGGACATCTTGCTTCTTCAATTCAAACATTGGCAATGACTATTGAGAAAGGTAAATTTCCAAGTCAATCAGTGTCTAATCCTAAAGGAGTACATGAAGCAAGTACCAGTTCACCACAGCAGTATGGTGAGGTTAAAACAGTCATGACCTTGTGAAAAAGAAAAGAAGTCGACAACAAAGTGGAGATGTCGGTGGCAAAAGAAAATCAAATTGTACCAGTGAATGTTGAGGACTCATCACCGGAGGAGAGAGAAGAAACCAACCCATGAGAATACGTTCCGAAAGCACTATTTCCTCAAAGGTTAGCTAAAGAAAAGAAGGGAAAATCCACAAGTGAGATTCTTGAAATCTTTAAACAGGTAAGTGTTAACATCCCTTTACTTGATGCTATAAAACAAGTTTCATCTTATGCCAAGTTTCTTGAAGACCTTTGTACTAAAAAGAGAAACGTTCACGTTCAAAAGAAAGTATTTTTAACAAAAAATGTTAATTCTATAATACAAAATTCTTCTAAAATGCAAAGACACATGATCCCCCACTATCTCATGTAGTGTAGGGAGCCACACAATTGAGAATGCTTTGTTGGATTTAGGAGCTAGTGTAAATTTGTTGCCTTACTCTGTATTCGTAAAACTTGGACTGAGAGAATTACACCCAACTCCAGTAGTGTTACAACTTATAAATCGGTCTACAAAAATACCTCGTGGTATTGTGGAGGACGTGCTTATCCAGGTAGATAAGTTTTATTTTCATATAGATTTAATTGTAATTGACACTCAACCAATACATGATTCAAGGAAGCACATCCCCATTATCCTAGGCCGACCTTTCTTGGCAACTGCGGAGGCTCACATTCAATACCGGATGGAAAAGATGCAGTTGTCCTTCGGCAACATGACTATGGAGCTGAACATCTTCAACATTGCCAAATAACCTCACAATGCATATGATAGAATTGTTTATGTGGATTTAATAGAAGAAATAATTGATGATACTTTTCATTCAAACTTTAGTGATGATCCTTTACAATTATGTTCAACTTACTTTGGTTTGGATTTTGATATTGACAGATCGATTGATGAAGTCAACACCCTACTTGACTCAGCACCATCTATGGACATTAATAAATGGAAGTAAAGAGTTGAACAACTAGCACCATCAGAGAAAAAATCAAGAGGTAAGTTGGAATAGAATCACCAGAATCACCACCGAAACTCGAGCTCAAACCATTACCCAACACATTGGAATAGGCATTTTTTAGAGAAGAAATCACTCTACCGGTAATCATCTCATCATCCCTAAACGACGAACAAAAAGGTAAGTTGTTGGATATTTTAAAAGAGCACAAATGAGCATTAGGATGGACCATAGTAGACATAAAATGTATAAACCCAGTAGACTGCATGCATTACATTTACCTGGATGAAAATGCTAAACCTACTAGGGAATGCAACGTCAGTTAAATCCTAATATGAAAGAAGTTGTTAGAACTGAAGTCCTTAAACTATAGATGCAAGTATTATTTACCTCATTTCTAATAGTTCATGGGTCAGCCTTGTATAAGTTGTCTAAAAAACGTCAGGAGTCACAGTAGTTACGAATGCCAATAATGAATTGATACCCACTAGAATGACTACAGGATGACGTATATGTATTGATTATAAAAAGTTGAATTCTGCCACACGTAAAGACTATTTTCCTTTACCATTTATCAATCAAATGCTTGATAGATTAACAGGCCATGAATTTTATTGCTTTCTAGATGGCTACTTAGGATATAATCAGATTTCTATAACACCAAAATATCAAGAGAAAACCACTTTCACTTGCCCTTTTGACACTTTCACATATAGAAGGATGTCATTTGGATTATGTAATGCACCTACTACATTTCAACGATGCATGTTAAGCATTTTTTCTGATATAGTCGAACGATTCCTTGAAGTCTTTATGGATGACTTTTTTGTCTTTGGTGATTCATTTGATCAATATTTACATAATCTAACACTAGTTCTGCAGAGATGTATAGAAGAACTTAGTCTTAAATTAGGAGAAGTGTCATTTTATGATAAAACAAGGTATTGTTCTCGGTCATATCATTTCGAGCAAAGGGTTGAGTGTTAAAAATGCATATTTATAGAGGAGAAAATCGTCATTTTACATTTCAAGTCTTACTAACAACCCTTACTTTTATGTGTTTAAGTTTCTTGTAATTTAATTATGTGTTTTATTTTAATTAAGCATTTTATGTATTTTAGGGGCATCATAGTCATTTCACAATAAAATGGCAAAACGGACATCATTTTTGAACACAGGACGGCCGAAAACCTTAGGTGGAGCATAAAAGGAAAAATGGCACTATTCACATAGACGGATCGATGACGTGGCATTGACCGATGATGTGGCATTGACTGATAAGGTGTCATGATCCTGTTGGACTAAAATTCTTATGTACTATTGATGGTGACGTGGCAGCATATTAGTGGATAAAAAACTACACATACTGTACATGCAACACACGGGATTAGTGTGCAAACCGTGTTACTGTTCACGCATACTGTTGACTGTACTGTTGACTGATGACGTGGCGCAATCCTGAGCGTCCAAATTGTTTTTAATTCGATGGCCATGATTTACTCGATGTATCTATAAAAAGGGGGCCTTCCCCCTAATTTGGCACCTCTGAATCCATTTTTGGACTCTATTTTCTGTAATTCTCCCTCCATCTTATATTTTCTACGTATTTTAATAAATTCTCATTTTGCCCCTAGTTCAACTATGAGTGGCTAATTTTCTTTCAAGCTTGGGTTGAAGGTGAAGTCTCAACATGTGTTATGGGTTTGATTTAGTGAATTTATTTTCTCTTCCCCTCTAGTTTTTGTGGATGTTTTGACTTTTCGTTGACAAATAATAATAATCTTGTCTAGTACCGCCCTGGTTTGACCGGCTCCCTAGTATAAGATTATTATTATTTGGCACGATAAGCCCTTAGCACCATATTTATTAGAGCGTGGTTCATGGGGTGTGGATTCCCCCCTCATGATTTAATTGGCATTAATAAGGATTATTTAGCCCATGATGCATGTTGATACGGATCCAGATATCCAAGTACATCATTTCAATAGAATTCTCTTCAATTTATTCTTGCCATTTCAATTCCAATTTCAGAATTTATTCTTGCCATTTTAATTTAAGTTTTAGCATATTTCAAATCATTTCCACCACAAATCCAACCACACATTTACAAAATTAGTTCTATATATAATTAAAATCCACCTCCTCGTGGGATCGACACTCGTCACCATTAATCTATACTACAACAGATTCGTGCGCTTGCGAGTTCAATAACATTTACACAACATAAAGGTATTGAGGTTGACAAAGCCAAGGTGGATCTCATTTTTAATCTTCCTCCACCCAAAATAGTCAGAGAAGTAATATTTTTCCTTGGGCATGCTGATTTCTATAGACATTTCATTAAAGATTTTAGCAAAGTTTCTAGACCCTTATGCAATCCACTTGTTAAGGATGTACCTTTTGTCTTTGATGATTCATGTCTTGTGGCATTTGAAAAATTAAAGCAGTTGTTGATATCATCACCGATCATTCAGCCCCCAAACTAGAGCTTACCATTTGAGCTTATGTGTGATGCATTTGATTATGTAGTAAGAGCAATATTATGATAAAGAGTTGATCGAATTCCCCATGTTATTTACTATACTAATATGACATTGAATGATGCACAGTTGAACTATTCAACTACTGAAAAAGAAATGCTAGCAATAGTGTTTGCATTAGAGAAATTCTGATCTTATCTCATTGGTTGTAAAATAATTGTATTCATAGATCATGCTGCTCTTAAATATCTTCTCATAAAGAAAGATGCAAAAGCTAGACTAATTCGTTGGGTGTTACTTTTGCAGGAATTCGACTTGGAATTTAAAGATAAAAAAGGCACAGAAAATGTTGTAGGAGACCATCTATCTCATCTTTATTTTGACACAATTATGGAATCATTACCATTGAATGAGTCATTTCCAGATGAGCAATTGATGTGGAAGTATTACTGTGGTATGCTAATATCGTTAATTATCTTGTTACAGGTCAACTCCCAGAGCATTTGACCAACCAAGACAAAGCTAAATTTTTGCAAAAATAAAGAATTTCTTTTGGGATGACCCTTATTTGTTCAAGTATTGTGCAGATCAAATTGTTTGACGATGTGTCCTAGAAAATGAAATTCAAAATATTCTGTCATTCTGCCATGAACAAGCTTGTGGAGGCCATTTTAGCGCTAAGAAAACAACAGCTAAAGTTTTACAATGTGGTTTCTATTGACCAACTATATTTCGAGACGCTTACACTTTCTATTCTTCATGTGATAGGTGTCAATAAATGGGAAACATTACACGAAGGAACATGATACCACTAAATCTAATTTTAGTGGTTGAGATTTTTAAAGTATGGGGTATCGACTTCATGGGACCCTTTCCTCCTTCTTTTAGCCATCAATACATATTGGTTTCTATTGACTACGTATCGAAATAAGTAGAAGCAATTTCATACAGAACCAATGATAACAATGTGGTGATAGGATTTTTAAAAGCAACATTATTTCATGTTTGAATTCACTTAAGTGATAATCAGTGATGGTGGTGCCCACTTTTGTAACAAAGCATTCAAAGCTCTTTTGACAAAGTATTCAATCACTCACAAAGTGGCGGCTCCATATCATCCGCAAACCAGTGGTCAAGTTGAGATCTCTAATCGAGAAATAAAACACATATTAGAAAAGACAGTGAGGCCAGACAGAAAAGATTAGTCATTAAAACTTGATTATGCATTATGGGCATGTAAAACAGCTTTCAAGACCCCGATTGAGATGTTACCCTACAGGCTAGTGTATGGAAAAGCTTGCCACCTACCTGTGGAACTCAAGCATCGTGCATATTGGGCCATCAAGAAATTCAACTTTGACATGCAGTAAGCTAGCTCAAAAAGAAGATTACAATTGGTAGAACTTGAAGAAATTCACAATGACACATACAAAAATGCCAAATTTTACAAGCAGTGAATGAAAATCTTTCATGACAAGCAAATTATGAGAAAATTTTTCACTCCACGTCAGAAAATGCTTTTATTTAATTCTTACTAGCACCTATTCCCAAGTAAGCTACGCTCTCGATGGTTTAGCCCATTTATTGTTCATATTGTTTTTCACATGGGGTAATTGAAATTAAAGACCCAAAGAACAGTATCATGTTTAAAGTCAATGGTCAAAGATTAAAGCCATATCTAAAGTTCCAACCAGATGGAGGGGACATCGAAATAAATTTGAGTGACCCACCTGATTTGAATTGAGTTTTTTTTTCTTTTCGGTGATTTGATTTTTCTTTCTTTCTTTCTTTTTATTATTCTTTTGCTAATTAAAATTATTTTTGCATAAGTGTGTTTGTTTAACCATTAAGTTTTCTCTTATCATTGTTAATCATGAGTGCCATAGTTAAATAGTTCCTCCTGAACATTTTTAAACCACTTCAACTTGTAAAATCTCATCTCAAAATGCAGATTCGATTTTGTAAGACATATCGTATTTGGGCTCTGCAACCACCAGAGTTAGTATCCTATATTGAGGATTTAAAAAGCCAACTTAGAGACATTGAGAGAAGTGTCTACAATATCCAGTTGGAGCTTGAGGTAAATTCAATAAGAGGATGATTGTAATTTTCTTTATGTGTTTTAGTTTATTTTTCTTTATTTGTGTGCTTTAGTTTGTTACCCCAGTAAAGTGGCGGATAATGGTACTTCGTGACAATCAAGTCGGTTACTTCAGTTTTCCCATAATAATTGATATTCTAAGGCGAAGGTATGGACAAAAACGAGATTCTAGCAAAGCTTCACAATCGATTCCTTTTGCTTCCTCAGAATGCCTCCTTAAAATCTATAAAGCTCGGTCCGAACGCATGCGATTGCTTATGAGGAATAATATACCTACTGATATCCATTGGTTAATCGAGGCTAAAGTACGATTGGCAGGTGAGTTACCTCCAAAATTTATTGCATATATGTCTGGTTGTGGTACAGGAAATTATGCAAGAAAACGAAGAGCTCGAAGAATTTCTGTTGCTTGTAATAAATGTCCTAGAATAAGATGCAATAAAAACCTATGTTCTTTAGGAATGGTGTCTGATAACAGGGAAGATAAAATTCAATTCATTAAAGATGGCTTCAATAAGGAGTCATTGGATGATATCCTTTTGTCTCTTGAAACGCATCCCAATAGATATGTGCAAGGAGCAATTCTCCAGTTATGGTCATTATTCTAGAAAGAGCATGCACGATATACTCTTGGGAATCTAACTATAAACGACCATGTTTGATAGTTTATAAGAAAATTGGATGGGAAGCCTATCCTCAACCCATAGAGGGTGTTCAAGCCGTTTTTGAACGTAAAACCAGAGGAAGATGTGAGCCACAGTCGCAACTATTTATAAATATCCTTTTACTTCACTGTTATTTTATTTCACTATTGTTTTATCATTTGCATTATTGTCTTGAATAATTTTATTTTCTTATTGTTTCTTTTCTTTTTACTGTTTCCTTTTTTACTCGCGAGCCATGTGCTTTACGTGTTATTTGACACTGACATGCTACCTCATAGACAGTTGTGACCTACTGTCACCAAGATTCTTAAAAATGATTTTTTGTCAAGCACTCACAAATTATTTTTGAGAAGTATCCCAATGGCAGCTACTCTTAATAGATAATTGAAGAACATTTGTGTGCTTTCTGGATTTAACTATGGCAAATATAAAGAGTTCGTTGAGGCAGCCATTGATCTTGGTCGAAGCATAACAGAGAGCAAATTACACTTGGTGTATAGAGGAGGTAACCGAGGGTTATCAAAATTGGTCTCATAAACTGCTTTTGTCAGAGGAAGCCAAGTGTTAAGCATCATTCCAAGAGCCCTAAAACCTTTGGGCAGCTTGTCTGACTCACTGACTAGAGAAGAGTTACTCGTCTCAAGTATGGAAGAAAGAATAATTGAAATGCTTAATCATGCTGATGTTTTTACTTTCCTTCCAGGAGATCTTGCAACAATAGAGATACTTATCACACTAGCATCTTGGGCCCATCTGCACATTCACTAGAAACCCATCGATTTGTTAAATGTCAATAACTTTTACGATGGCTTCATCGCATTTCTTAACCATGCAATAAAAAACTATTTCATTCCTTCCATAGCAAAAAAACTTTTTATTTGTGCTCACACTGCTAATGCGCTACTTGATCTATTACAAACTTATAGACCGGAGCCAGACCCCTGAACTTTTGTGTTGGTGCATCCAAATAATGATGGTAACAGTAGCCGCAGTAAGAAGTACAAATTAGATTTAACTCTCCACTTGTAAATATTTTCTTCAATGTTGCACCACCCAGGTGATGTTTTCTAAACTCTACTTCTTTCCTTTAAATTATTGAGGACGATGTTTCGTTTTGGTTGGGGGGAGAGAATAGTCTACAATTGAGGAATCTTAGTTAAGCTTTCACTGATTTTTTATTGTAGAAACTAGCTGTTGCTAACTTTTTTGTGTTGATGATGGCTGAATATGGAGTGTAGTGATTCTAGAAACGCATCTTCATCGTTTGAAAAAAAATTCAAACATTTTCTTTTTCTTTATTAAGTTTTGATGTTCATTTTTCTTCTTCTTTTTAATTTCTCCTTTATAAATATTCATTTTCAAATTTTTGAGTCAAACATGGCTGAATATTAAGTGTAGTGCCTCTAAAAACGCACCTTCTTAGTTAAAAAAAAAATCATTTTTGTTTTCTATCATTTTAAGTGTAACTTTTCTAATTAGTTTTTCTACATCATTTTCACATTTCTGCATGCATATTTTCTTTTCATGCTTAGAATAGGTTGGGGGATAAAATATTACCCGATGTCTTATAAGTTCCATCACTTATTTATGTTTGAGAAAAATGTAAATAATTATTTTGCTCAGTAAAGTTATACCAAACAAAAAAATTGTTGTTTAAAAAACAATAATAGGTGAAATCTACCTTACAACTTTAAAAAAAAATTCTCTACATTTTTCTCAAATTGACATTTTGTTTTTCTTATTTCCCCTTCTTTGTTAGCCATGTCCCTAACCTACGTTACGTCCTAATAAAAATCCTTCTTGATTTTAAGGAACTATAGTATGAAGTATAAGCTAGTTATATGAGCTAAAAAAATATAGTGATGCATAAAAAATAAAAATAAACAAATAAATAAATAAATTGGGTTGACTAGCATTTTATTTGACTTGAGATCATATTATGTCTAAGCTAAGGGCATATTTCTATCATCTTGGTAAGAGCATGTGATATCACTTCTTTATTATTTTCTCTTAATTATCATTATTTGGAGTGACTATTTTTATTAGGTTTCATTTCTTTGTGAGAGTGTCACTATTTTCAGAGAGATTTTGGGGTTTAACATATCATTCTTAAAAGTAGCTATGACAAAGTCTAATGGACTGATTTATGTGGATGGTTGATATGGGTGTGATGTTTCTTTAGATTGGAGATAATGCTTATATTTTTATTTGATTACTATCATTAGTCTGATTGTATAAATAAGATTGTTTAAAAAAAAATTTATGTTTGAATTTATTTTCGTTTTATTTGCTAGGAACTAGTAATCAGCTGATTGGGGGTGTGCTGAGTGTTAGAAAATGCATATTTATAAAGGAGAAAATCGTCAGTTTACATTTCAAGTCTTACTAACAACCTTTACTTTTATGTATTTAAGCTTATTGTAATTTAATTATGCGTGTTTTATTTTAATTAAGTATTTTATGTATTTTAGGGGCATCATGGTCATTTCACAATGAACGAGAGATCAGACAGCAAAACGGACATTACTTTTGAACTTAGGACGGTTGAAAACCTTAGGAGGAGTATAAAAAAAATGGTATTGTTCATATGTATATACTATTCACATGTACGGTACTGTATACATTACTGTTCATGATACTGTTCATATAGACGGATCGATGATGTGGCAATGACTGATAATGTGGCATTGACTGATGAGGTATCATAATCCTATTGGACTAAAATTCTTATGTACTGTTAATGGTAACGTGGCAGCATATCAATGGACCACAAATCTCGCATATGGTACATGCATTGCATAAGATTATTTTCAACCAAATCGTATCACTGTTCAAACTGGGTCAAATCGTGTTATTGTTCAAACCGTGTACTGTTGACTGATGATGTGGCGCAATCATGAGTGTCCAAACTATTTTTAATCTGATAGCCATGATTTACTCAATGTATCTATAAAAAGGGGGCCTCCCCCCTAATTGGATATCTCTAAATCAATTTTTGGACTCCATTTTCTGTAATTCATTCTTTATCTTGTATTTTCTATGTATTTTAATAAATTTTTATTTTTCCCCTAGTTCAATTATGAGTAACTAATTTTCTTTCAAACTTGGATTGAAGGTGAAGTCTCAACATGTGTCACGGGCTTTATTTGGTAAATTTATTTTCTCTTCCCCTTTAGTTTTTGTGGATGTTTTGACTTCTCGTCGACAAATAATAATAATCTTTTCTAGATACCGCCCTGATTTCACCGGCTCCCTAATATAAGGTTATTATTATTTCGCACGATAAGCCCTTAGCACCATATTGATTAGATCGTGGTTCATGAGGTGTGGAAATCCCCTCATGATTTAATTGACATTAATAAGGAATATTTAGCCCATAATGCATGTTGATACAGATCCAGATCCAGAAACCCAAAACGCTTCAATCATAATAGTTTTCTCTTCAATTTCTTCTCGCCATTTTAATTCAAATTTTAGGATAATTTAAATAACTTCCACCATAAATCCAACCACCCTCATACAAAATTAATTCTACATATAATTAAAATCCATCTTCCCGTGGGATCGACACTCGTCACCATTAATCTATTCTACAATAGATTCTTGCACTTGCGAGTTCAATAAAATTTGCACAGCAATGAGCAATTATTACAGGTAGGTACAATTACTCCTTAGTATGTAGATATTGTCAATTACTTGGTTACCAAGACAGTACCGAAAGAGCTAACCCATGCACAAAAGGCCAAGATGAAGAATGATGCCAAGTACTATGTGTGGGATGAGCCATACTTTTGGAAGTATTATTCTAATTAATTTATTAGAAGGTGCATACTCGAAACTGAATTTTCTTCTATTCTCACATTTTGTCATACTCTAGCGTGTGGAGGACATTTTGCACCTAAGAGAACAACCCTTATAGTACTTGCAAGTGGTTTTTATTGGCTGTCACTATTTAAGGATGCATATTTGTTTTGCAAATCTTGTGATCGTTGTCAGAGAACATGTAATTTGGGACCTAGAAATCAAATACCACAATCTTTCATTTTATAGTTGAGATTTTTTATATTTGGGGCATCGATTTCATGAGACCATTTCCTTCATCGTTTGGTAATCTCTATATTGTTCTTGCGGTTGATTTTCAAAATAGGAGGAAACAAAAGCCACCCGAACTGACAATTCTAAGGTTGTGGTAGATTTTAAAAAGTGTAACATCTTTTCAAGGTTTGGAATGCTGATGGCAATTATTAGCGACAAATGCACTTAATTTTGTAACAGGTCAGTAGAGGCCCTCTTTTGAAAATAAAACATCATTCACAAGGTGTCTACATGCTACCATCCACAAACTAGTGGGCAAGTTGAGGTGTCTCATAGGGAAGTAAAATCAATTATTGAAAAGACAATTAATCCGAACAGAAAGGCTGGAGCCTATGGCTTGATGATGCACTTTGGACATATAAGACCGCATACAAAACTCTTATTGGTATGTCACCCTACAGGTTGGTATATGGTAAGCCTTGTCATAGTCTAGTGGAACTTGAACATAAAGTATGGTGGGTTGTAAAACAATGTAACATGAAACTGGATGCCGCCAGCCAATACAAAAAACTCCAATTACAAGAATTAGAGGAAATTCAAAATGATGCCTATGAGAATTCATGAATCTATAAGGAAAAATATTAATAATAATAAAAGGCCCAACCCACCGAGAACGTAACTTACCTAGAAACAACTTAAGGCGAGAATTGAATAACAAAACTTTATGTCCGACTTCAAAGTTCTTAAAGACAGACAAAGAGTTCAAGGTTAATGATCATAGGTTGAAGCCTTACTATGAAAACTTTCAGACAATCAATGTCGAGGAGGATCTCACAAAATTTGATGGTTGTCGAAGCTAGTAAAAATAAATACCTACTTTAAATAAATACATCACATCTTTCTGAAGTAGCTTGCATAAAGGCTGAGTTATCTTCGAAAAATCCTTGATAAAACGTCGATAGAAACCTGCGTGGCCAAGAAAAGAACGAACTTCCTGCACACATGTTGGATAAGGTAAATATTTAATAACATCTATCTTAGCTTTATCTACCTTAATTCCTCTAGCAAAGACTACATGACCCAAAATAATGCCTTGATCTACCATAAAATGACTATTTTCATAATTCGAGACAAGGTTTGTGTCGATGCATCTTTCAAGCACTTTCTTCATATTAGAGAGACAATCATCAAAAGAATCAGCATAGACTATAAAATCATCCATAAATACCTCTATAATGTTCTCTACATAATCTGAAAAAATATTGATCATGCACCTCTTAAAAGTGGCGGGAGCTTTACAAAGACCAAATGGCATACGTCGGTATGCAAAGGTTCCAAAAGGACATGTGAAGGTAGTCTTCTCGTGATCCTCAGGCGCAACTGGTATCTGATGAAAACCTGAATAGCCATCAAGACAACAAAAGTGAGATTTTCTTGCCAACCTTTCAAGCATCTGATCAATAAAAGGAAAATGAAAATGATCATTCCTAGTGGGTGAATTAAGCTTTCTAAAATCAATACAAACCCTCCACCCATTCCAAACTCAGGTGGGTACTAACTCACCATAAGAATTCTCAATAATTGTTATACTAATTTTCTTTGGTACCACTTGTACCGGACTTACCCATTTGCTATTCAAAATTGGATAGATTATACTTGCATCAAGAAGTTTCAGAATTTCTTTCTTCACTACTTCTATCATGAGTGGATTCAAACGACGTTGAGCTTGAATCAAAGGTTTGGCATCTTCCTCCAGCAGTATTCTATGCATGCACGTGGACGAACTTATCCCTTTAATATCAACAATTGTCCACCCAATAGCCTTTTTGTAATCTTTCAGCACTCTAATAAGCTTTTCTTCCTCTAAAGTACTAAGTTTTGAAGAGATGATCATGGAAAGTATCTCACTATCTCCTAAAAACATGTACTTTAGATGACTCGACAACGGTTTAAGCTCTATTTCCGGTGCCTGCAAAATAGATGGAAGAAGTTTTCATGAGATGAAGGTAATTCAATATAAGACATATGATGAGTTAAAGTTTTTAAAGAATTTAATTCATATATTGTCTCTTGTAATATAGAATTTAAAACAAACTCATTTTCATCCTTTTGCAATCCTTTAAGGCCCAAATTGTTATTTAAAGCAGTTACCAATGAATCTTCAACATCCAAATAAAAAACTTCCTGCACTATAAGGTTAACAACATCCACAGAAAATACCGAATGTTCCTCACTAGGATATTTCGTGGCATCATTTATATTGAACTATATAATCTCTCCATTAAACTCCATAGTGAGAGTTCCTTTATGTACATCCATTTTAGTCCTAATAGTCTTAAGAAAAGGTCTTCCTAGCAAAATTAAGACAGAATTATAGGAGTTATCCTCTTCCATATCAAATACATAAAAATCAGTAGGAAAAACCAACTTATCAACTTGTACAAAGACATCTTCTAATACCCTATAAGGATATGCATTAGACCTATCAGCTAGTTGAATTATCACTTCAGTTTCTTTTAATGGACCAACATTCAAAGATAAATAAATGGAACGTGGCATGACATTAATAGAAGCTCGTAGATCTAACATAGCCTTTTCAACTCTAACACTACCAATTTTGCAAGGGATAGTAAACATACCTGGATCCTTGCACTTAAGAGGTAGTTTCTTCTAGAGAGTTGCTGAAACATTCTTCCCCATGTGAATTCTTTCATCTCCTCTTAATTTTCTCTTGGAGGTGCACAGTTCCTTAAGGGATTTAGTATATCGAGGTATTTGTTTTATATCATCTAATAAATGAATATTTACCTCAACCTTGCGAAATGTCTCAAGGATTTCTTTCTCTTATTCTCTCTTTTTGGATTTTGCAAACTAACTTAGAAAAAGAGGAGGTATCACCACAGGTAAGGGTTTTTCTCTGGTGGGTTGCGCATCGTAAGACTTAGGCATCAATTTATTCTTCTCAAGCTCATCTTCTACATGCTATGTCACTTTTTTACTGGGCTCTTGCAACTCCTTCCCACTTCTAAGGATGACAGCACTAGAGTTTTACTTTGGATTCACCTCAGATTGTAAAGGAAATCTCCCTGATACTTGAGACTCTAGACGGCTCATTGTAGTCACCAATTAACTCATTTGGTTATCTAAATTCTAAATGCTTGTTGTAGTTGTCTGCTGAAATTGTTGAGTGTTAGTTGCAAGTGATTTAACAATTTCTTCAAGAGATATACCTAGCTTGGAGTTTGACTTGGTGGGTATTGTTGTGGGAATCCTGATGGCCTAACTCCATAGCTGAAGTTGGGATGATCCTTCCATCCCAGATTGTATGTTTGTGTATAAGGATCATACCTCCTCTGAGGCATGCCTGGAAATCCTCCAACTGCATTGGCTTGTTCAACAGGTTCTTCTTGAAGTATTGAACACATATCAGTTGAATGACCCATAGTGGAACAAATGCCACAAGTCTTCACCTGTTGCACATTACCTACAACAAACTGTTAACTTGAATATATTAATAATATTGATTTTGATAATAACAAACTTTAAATGATTTTTGATAAATTTATTGGAGTAATTTCTTAACAAAAGCAAGTCATAAAAACTATTTCATTCATACTTATAAAAGATGGATTTTAATTTGGAAAAAGATTCTTTGCAAAAATTGGTTTAAAATGTGTTTCTGGCAGAAAACGGTGAACCGTTATCTGTAAACGGTTAACCGATTATGACCAGAGAGCAAAAGGTTTGCCTAGGCTCTAACCAATTAGTGAGAAATGGAAATGGAGAGGTTACTGGACACTAACGGTGAACCGTTTATTTACAAACGGTTAACCGATAACGTCCAGAGAGTCATTCTCACACAAGGCCTTAGCCGTTTACTTAAACGGATAACCGTTGCTCTTTTTGCATGTTACTGGACACTAACGGTGAACCGTTTATTTACAAACGGTTAACCGATAACGTCCAGAGAGTCATTCTCACACAAGGCTTAGCTGTTTACTTAAACGGATAACCATTACTCATTTTGCAGGTCTCTGGAAGTTAACGGTGAAAGGTTAATATTAACGGCAAACCGTTTATTTGAAAAATGGTCCAACGGTAACATTGACTAGCATAAACGATTAACTGTTAACCAACTAACGGTGAACCGTTTTAGGGCAGACAACGAATAACGGCTAATTTTTTAGCCCTACTTATAAATAAGCTCATTCAAATTCAAAGAAGACTGATCACAACACAAACATTGAGCATATACTCAAGTTTGCAATCATCACAAGAGCTAGAAACATAGTTTCACTTTATCTATTCACACTTTAAGTTTTAACTTGTAATCTTAAATATAGTGTGAGAGAAAAACAATTGTAATCTTTCATTTCGAGGGATTGTGAGTGTTGGGATACACTTGGGTTAAGAGATTGGGGATAGTTTCTTATTGTAAAGGTTATTGACACCTTGGAAGTCAAGTGTAAGCAATTGAAGCCTTGGAGGCTTGCTTAGTGAAAACCTCAAGCCCGGAAAGCTTGGAGGCGTGGACGTAGGCGAGGTTGGCCGAACCACGAAAACATCGTTGTGTTTGATTCTCTCTTTCCCTATCCTTTTAATTTGTGATCAATTTATTTATTATTATTTTAATTTCATTTTTGAATTTGCATGATAAATTGTTTTTAGTCTATTATTTTATAAAAATCCAATTGACCCACGTCTTGGGTTGCCTAGTTAGTATTTCATTTGGTATTAGAGCTTGGTGCTCTTGTTTAGATTTAATCATCTAGAGCTAAAGATCAATGGCAACTCAATATGATTCCACATTTAGGGAAGGACAATCCACCACTAGACCACATTTCTTTGACGGAAATGATTATCGTTATTGGAAAACTAGAATGAGAATTTATTTGCAAGCCTTAGATGATGAGATTTGGGAAATTGTTTGTGATGGTCCTTTTATGCCCTTGACTAAAAATGAAGTCGGAGAAGATATTCCAAAACCATAACAGGATTGGAATGAACTCAAAAGGAGAAAAGCCTCTCTAAACTCTAAAGCCATGAATGCCTTATTTTGTGCACTAGATAAGAAAAAGTTTTATAAAGTGTCTAGTTGTGAAAGTGCAAATGAGATTTGGCACAAACTTGAGGTTGTCTATGAAGGCACAAATCAAGTGAAAGAATTTAAAATAAGTAGGTACACTAGGCAATATGAATTGTTTCAAATGGAACAAAATGAAAATGTGTACTCTATGTATACTAGATTCACGGACATAGTGAACACTCTGGGAGCTCTAGGGAAGACTTTTTCAAATAGCGAAAAAGTCAAGAAAATTATTAGGTTTCTACCTAAGGAGTGGAGACCAAAAAGGACTGCCATTGAGGAAGCAAAAGATTTAAATATTTTACCTCTTGATGATTTAATTGGTTCTCTTATTTCATATGAGGAAGATTTGGCAGTAGAAAAAGGGCATGAGGAGAAGAAGAAAAACATTGCTCTCAAAGCCTCAAAATATGAGAGTGATGGGGAGAGTGAACCGGATGATGAAGAGCTGGCTATGTTAGCAAGGAGATTCAGAAAATTCTTCAAGAAAATCGGAGAGCGAAGAAATTTCAGAAACTTCAAGAACTATAGGGAGAAGAAGGAGGCAATCACATTCTATGAATGCAAGAAGCCTGGCCATATTAGATCGGAGTGTCCACTTATCAACAAACTCAAGAAGAAAGCCATGGTTGCAACTTGGGATGATAGCAAGGAAGATTCAAGTGATGAGGAAGGATCGCAAGAAGTCTCAAACCTAGCACTTATGGCAATAGGAGATGATGATGATCTCAATGAGGTAAGTGATCCTACCTATGATGAATTGTATGATGCCTTTAAAGATTTGCATAATGAGTTGATGAAAATTGGTAAAAAGAATGCATGTCTTAAGAAGGAAATTGCAAAGCTTAAAAAATGAAAATGAATCTTTGAATGCAAAAATTGTATGCCTAGAAGTAGGAAACAAGACTTTGCATGATGAAATTGCATTATCAAATGAGAAGCCTAACATCATGCATGAGCATTTAGAATCACATATAGATGAGCTAAAAAATGAAAATAAAATGCTCAAGAAAAAGAGTAATGAGCTAAATGAGATTGTCTTGAAATTTACAAATGGGCAAAAGATGTTGGATAATTTGCTAAACTCACAAAAATGTGCATTTGACAAAAGTGGCATTGGGTATAAACCTAATTTGAAACAAAAATTCTACAAGAGCTATTTTGTGAAAAATACATCTATTAGCAATAAAATTACATGTCATTACTGTAATCAAGATGGTCATATGAAAAATAGATGTGCAGTGAAGAGAAACGCATATTATGGTATGAAATGTGTTTGGGTTCCAAAAGGAACCATTGCTAACTCTCAAGGACCCAAAAAGGTTTGGGTACCTAAAACTTGAGATTTTCTCTGCAGGGCTTGAAGAAGAAGAATAATAAGTGGTACTTGGACAGTGGTTGTTCAAGACACATAACAGGGAGCTATTCTTGGTTCTCAAGCTTCACCAAAATTGAAAATGGTGGAGACGTATCTTTTGGAGACAACTCAAAAGGAAAAATCCGTAGAATTGGAAATGTTGGTAAAGTATCTTCAACCTTAATTGAGAATGTGTGCTTGGTTGAAAATTTGAAACATAATTTAATAAGCATCAGTCAATTGTGCGACAAAGGTTATAAAGTTATCTTTGATAAATCAAGTTGTGTTATTGAAAACGCATGTGATGGGAAAACTTTGTTTATGGGAAATAGATGTGGTAATGTTTATACCATTGACATAGAATGTGCATCTACTCTTGATAAATGTTTTTCTGCATTACATGATGATAGTTGGCTATGGCATAGAAGATTAGGACATGCAAGCATGGATTTGATTTCTAAAATTGTGAAAAATGATTTAGTTAAAGGTCTTCCAAAAATCAGTTTTAAAAAAGATGGAATTTGTGAAGCATGTCAATTTGGAAAACAAATCAAGACTTCTTTCAAAAACAAGAATCATATCTCTACTTCAAAACCGCTTCAATTACTTCATATAGACTTATTTGGACCTTCTAGATATGCTAGTTTAAGTGGCAAATATTATGCATTTGTGATTGTGGATGACTATTCTAGATACACATGGGTATTGTTCTTAACTAATAAGGATGATGCCATTGATGCATTTCGAATTTTCCATAAAAAGGTTCAAAATGAAAAAGGATATTCTATTTCTTGTATTAGAAGTGATCATGGTGGAGAATTTGAAAATCATGTATTTGAAAATTTTTGTAATGATTTTGGCATTGAACATCAATTTTCATGTTGAATTAAATGGCTAGGACCATGTTGAATGAAAACTCTTTGCCTAATTATTTTTGGGCCGAAGCCGTCAACACCGCTTGTTATGTTTTAAATCGGGTGTTGATTAGACCTAATCTAAATAAAACTCTATATGAGCTTTGGAAAAATAGAAAACCCAACATTGGTTATTTTAAAGTGTTTGGATGCAAATGTTTTGTTTTGAACACAAAAGATAATCTTGGTAAATTTGATCCAAAATCTGATGTTGGTATTTTTCTTGGATATTCAAATTCAAGCAAAGCTTATAGAGTTTATAACAAAAGAACTTTGGTTGTGGAGGAATCTATGCATGTTACTTTTGATGAGGCTAACCCCTCCTCTGCGGAGAAAGGAGTTGTTGATGATAATGCAAAAGAAGAACAACAAGAAGAAGCATCAAATGACAACCAAGAAGACACAACAAATGGAATTCGAGAGGAGCATCATGAAGGACAAAATATGGAGCAAAATGAAGGTACTTCTCAAGCACTCCCCAAGGAGTGGAGGTATGTTTCCTCTCACCCTAAAGATGTAATCTTAGGAGATCCCTCACTAGGCGTTACCACTAGATCATCTCTTAGGAACACATGTGAGCATGCTGCATTCATTTCCCAAATTGAACCAAAATCCTTTGCGGATGCCGAAAATGATGAATTTTGGATTATGGCAATGCAAGAGGAGTTGAACCAATTTGAGAGAAATAATGTATGGGAGTTAGTTCCTTGTCTGGAACATCAATCCATTATAGGCACTAAATGGGTATTTAGAAATAAAATGGATGAATCCGGTGTGGTTGTAAGAAATAAAGCTAGACTAGTGGCTCAAGGCTACAACCAAGAAGAAGGAATTGATTTTGATGAAACTTTTGCACTTGTAGCTAGATTAGAATCCATTATAATGTTGTTAGCATATGCATGTCATAAAGATTTTATTCTATATCAAATGGATGTCAAAAGTGCTTTCTTAAATAGATATATTATGGAGGAAGTTTATGTGAAACAACCTCCTGGTTTTGAAAATGAAAAATATCCCAATCATGTGTATAAGTTATCCAAAGCTTTATATGGTTTAAAACAAGCTCCTAGGGCATGGTATGATAGGCTTAAAAATTTCTTGTTGGATAACAATTTTTCAATGGGAAAAGCGGACACAACTCTTTTTGTTAAGAATAAGAACCAAGACATACTTATTGTTCAAATTTATGTTGATGATATTATCTTTGGTTCTACTAATGAATTGTTATGTAAAGAATTTTCATCATGTATGAGCAAAGAATTTGAGATGAGTATGATGGGAGAGTTGAAGTACTTCCTCGGACTTCAAATCCAACAAAACGAGGAAGGCATTTTTATAAACCAAGCCAAGTACGTGAGAGATCTACTCAAAAGGTTTGGCTATGAAAATGGAACGGCAAAAAGCACTCCTATGAGCACTACCATCAAGCTTGACAAAGATGAAAAAGGTAAAGAAGTGGATATCAAAATATATCGAGGTATGATCGGATCTTTACTCTATTTGACTGCAAGTAGACCCGATATCATGTTTAGTGTATGTTTGTTTGCAAGATTTCAATCATGTCCCAAGGAATCCCATTTGCTTGCTGTTAAAAGAATTTTCCGTTATTTGATTGGAACCATAGATGTTGGCCTTTGGTATCCTAGGGGAACTCATATAGATTTAACGTGTTTTTCGGATGCGGATTTTGCTGGTCATAAAGTGGATAGGAAGAGCACTAGTGGAACTTGCTTTGTTCTAGGACACTCACTTGTTTCATGGTTTAGTAAGAAACAAAATTCTGTTGCTCTTTCAACTACCGAGGCTGAATATATAGCCGCCGGAAGTTGTTGTACACAAGCACTTTGGATGAAACAAACACTTAGAGATTATGGCATTCATCTTGAACAAATTCCTATTAAGTGTGATAATACTAGTGCTATAAATC
The DNA here is from genome assembly GCA_029721495.1 of Citrus inodora. Taxonomy (NCBI): domain Eukaryota; kingdom Viridiplantae; phylum Streptophyta; class Magnoliopsida; order Sapindales; family Rutaceae; genus Citrus; species Citrus inodora. The sequence continues at coordinate 13,904,402 of JAQOOB010000005.1, forward strand.
TTTCAAAGAATCTCATTCAACACTCTAGAACCAAGCATATAGAAATCAGACATCATTTCTTGAGAGATCATGTTCAAAAGGGAGACATTGCATTAGAGTTTATTTCTACGGAAAAACAACTTGCCGATATTTTTACTAAACCCCTTTGTGAAGAACAATTTCAAAAATTCGACATGAACTTGGGATGATGAAATTTTCACATTAATGTCTCTATCCATGTTATTGAGTGTACTGAATTGATTGATTTATGATTGTGAAATAATGGTTATGAATTGCTTGAGGTTGATTGTTAAATGATGAATTTGGCTTGTTATTTCTTGATTGTATGAATAAGTTAATTGAAAACATGTTCATGAATCATGCATTAAAATGGCTCATAATATATTTTCAAATCAATTAAATGATCTGGGAATTTATTAGTTGCTGGCCGAATATTAAAATCAAATGTGCGAAAATTTTGTTAAAATAAACGGATAACCATTTCCCATAAACGGTGAACTATTTTACTCCAGAAACTAGAGTTTTGTGTCTGTCTTCTTACTCTTTCACCGTTTGATACAAAAGGTGAACCGTTTGTTGGCAGTAACTCATCTAAGCGTTACCCCTTAACCGATAAGCTCTTAGGCTCTCACCATTTTCAAATCTTAAGCCTCTGTTCGTTACCCTCTAACCGTTTATTATAAACGGTTAACCGTTTTCGCGTTTTAAAACTGTTCAAAGGCTTTCTCTTCTTCCTCTCCAGTTACCCTCTCACCGTTTTCACCATTCCTGCGCAGCCGAAGCTTTCTTATTTCTCAAATCTTCATTTTTCTTGCTTCTTGTGCCAAATTAAACCGATTAAATCATTTCATATAATCTTTAAAACCATTTCACCGATTCAAAACCTAAAATCTAAACCAAAATAAAAAAATCCCAAATTAAAACCCTAACTGCCGCGAGTTTGGTTTATCCTTTTTTTATCCGTTTTGTTCCATTTTTCCACCAAATTGAGCATCACATTCACATTCCCTAATCACTTTTCTTCAAAATCACCGATTATTTTCTCTCACTCTTGCTGTACTTACTCCATCTTGCTTCTCCATGGCTGAACCGTCTCGGAGAAACGTCCGACGAAAGTCTGCACCTCGAGTGAACCCCATCCTGCCAAGAGAAGTCACTGAATTCTCCAGAATTCACTTCCTCACTCGTCCCTTGGCGAAACGGTTCGAGGACCGCTTCGATGGGCGTAAGGTACTTGACTCCTCTTGTGTTAACCCTAATGATTTCCGGAACTTAGTTGTTTGTAATAAAAATGTTCGGGATATGCTTATGCCTTGGGAGTCGGCTATTAACTTTAGTGAGCATATTTATCCTAACTTGGTGCGAGTATTTTACTCAAACATGGATATTTCCCATAGTCGTGAACATAGGATAATTACTCAAGTTGGTGGTGTCCATATTGAATTTGATGATACGGATTTAGCTGAATATCTTGGTATCCGGTGTGCTGGACATGACATATATGTTAGTAATATGCCCTAAAGGCCAATCGAATGGTGATTTGATTGTTTAGGGAATGATTGTATTTGAATAACATTTTAATATTTATTCAATGACAAAGTTATCAATATTCATATATTAATATAATGAATATAGTCCAAGAAGTAAAATAGTTAAGGATCACATTATCGAGTATGTCGAGAATATGAAACGTGTATCCTTTGTACTATATTTCTAAAATAGTTCCTAGTGGTGGATTTATGATTGGACATTATAAATTCCTATAAACACTAGTATGTGTTATGACTCCTTATGGTATGTGATACTAAAATGGATGGTGAGTTTCATATCATTGACATGAGATGTCAAGTCAAACACATAGGTACTTGTTAAAAGAACAAGTTTACTGAACTTGACCGAATATAGTAAGCCATATGGTCGTGAGTGTTAATGGCTTATTATACATTGTAACAGACACTATGTTTAGTAATGGTCTTTAGACCTGAGGCATAACAGATGTCTTATACATAGACATCTCTGATATGTGAATGCATAACGATTGATTCCTAATCACGGAAGAGATCTAGCAGTAGCTGTCATGGTTGGCTATGTATGAAGACAAGTTGATGGCCAATATGGAATTCATCACTTTGTAATATATAAAAAGATGTCCCTATGAGATAATATGAATTGGCATGAGAAATCCTTGGCCAAGGTGAAATATATTTGAAGGAGTTCAAATTATATTATCATGCCAAGTTCATTTATATTTATTTTGAGATAAAGCACAACTGCTTAACATAATAAACCATAAGCCGTGCTTTTCTCTGGACATGGATGATGAAGAGACCAAGACATAGAGATACAATGGAATAGGTTCGATAGATCCAACAATTCTTGTTATTTGGATAGTCGTGATATACTGCTAGGTGTCACTCATGACTTGTAGAAACCTTATGATCAATATTGGTAAAGCGTATTACCAATGCATCTTAAGGTCATTAGAAAGGTTCTAATTGATGACTAAAGAGTTTAGCATCATTTAATGAATAAAGAGTTATCATTAAAATAGTTCTACTACCTTATAACTAAGAACCTAAAAGGTCACACACAATATAGAAATGTAAAAGGAGTTACTAGAAAATGAGAAGTTAAATTTCCTATTTTTAGGAAAATCAATATTTATATTATAATTCATTGAGAATGAATATAAATATAAATATATCTTAAATATGATTTAAGATAGAAATTTACATGTTCCATAAATAGTTTAAGGAACAAAATAAATTTCATAAATCCTCAATTAAACATTATGGAATGTCGAGCACGTAAAATGACCATTTTGGACATGTTCGGGTTCATATATGATTATGGACTTCTAGACCAATTTTGGGTTTAGAATTATGGGCTTTTATTGGATCCAATATGGATTAAGAGAAAGCATTAGAACATGTCACAAGAGAAGCCCACATTTAACCATTTGATGTGATCAAAATGAGGTTAAATAATTAATTCCGAAATTAATTAATATTAGCTATTTATTTATTTGATTAAATAGTTTATTGAAGTGATGAGATCAATTTCAATAAATAATGGCTAAGTGGGTGGGTCTAAGCACATGATAATGTTTGGTGCCATTATTAGAGATAATGGGGCTTTATTTGGTGGAAGGAATAAACATGAGCTAGCATTCATGTTCCTTAATTATCTCTCTCATTTCTTAATGAAATTTCGAGATTCCAAATCCTCTGAACTCCTAGAACATTTCTAAGTGTGGACTGATTAGAGGCATCACAATTGGGGTGCTTAAAGGATCGCAGATCGTGGCAAAATAGAAGCTGTTCGTGCAGAGCTGTATTTTCTGGACAGTGTTCGGAGCTTGCTGTTTTCAGTCGTTTTCTCCTACTTCACGAAGTCGTTTCTGAAACTACAAGTGAGGTAATTAAACTTCAATCTTTCATCTTGATTTTAGTTTTTGAATGAAGTCGATCCGAGGTTTCTAGAGCTTCCGCCATCTATTTTAATTTTACTGCGCAATAGTTGCGTTATTAGGAACCTCATGGACAAATGTTGTCCTTCAATATACACCTCTAGGAAAATCCTTTGTTTTGACCATTTTCGTCATACGGATGCAGTCCGTCATATATGTCGTCGTAGGGACCTCACTGATGACATTTGTTTACTTCCATTTCGGTCTCAACTTTTACCTCTCCAAGTCCGTATTCTGCATTCTATTTTACAGCACATGGTGACTCCTAGGAAGGGTCACACGGATGAGGTCACGAGGTTGGACGTGGGCATACTGGATAGCCTACTTTCAAATCATCCTATAAACCTCTCATACATTATTGTGCGGCACATGTTGAGTACTCCTGCGGTTAATCATCGCTTGCTTCCATATGGTAGTATCATTACTAAGATACTGCGTCATTTTGGTGTGCCTCTCCTAGATACTGGACATATGGAGACTAAAGGGATTGGTCCTGAGGCAATGACGAGTATTGGTTTTTCTTGGAGGAATGGGAAGTGGATTAAAACCAGCACCGCCAAAAACCGGGATACCTTGATAGCTCCAGAGGACGATAGGATGCTTAATGATGTCTATCCTCCCGATGAGCTTCCTGACTTTCGATTAGGAGCTCAGCCACCTCCTCCGCGTCGCCGATTTGTCCCTCCGCCTCCAGCTGACATTGTCCCTGAAGCGCGTACCAAGAATGCTGATATTCCATCCGCCTCTGAGCCACCACCTGCACCTGAGCCCTCAGCTGTTCCGGAGCCATCAGCTGGGCCTGAGCAGCCTTCTGTTGCTCCTAAGGAGCCAGCTGCCTCTATGCCGCCTCCAGCTCCAGCGCAGCCACCCGTTTCCGACAGTATGCAGCTGATTCTCGATCGTTTGGACACTCTTTCTAGAGACCACCAGCAGCTGCGATCTGACTTTGAGACCTTCCAGCAGCAAAGCATCGACCACTAATATGAGATTCTCCATGCTCAGCATATCATTCTCAGCATCCTTGGCTATGATCCGGGGAGCTCATCTTCTCCTCCTCCACCACCTCATTAGTTTCTGAGTTATATTTTCGCACATACAGTTCATATTGTGATTATTTGCATTTTGTCATGTATGTTATTCTAACCGCTACTTCTTTATGTTATCTATCGCTTTTGATGCCATGGTTTTATGTTTATTTCTGATATTGGATGTCTTGGTTAAGATTGATATGAATTGTGGATTTTTTATTATTGAAGTGTTTGGTTTGATCATGGAGTTGTTGGGTTGGTGATGGAGTTGATTGGAATGACATTTTGGAAGTGTTTTTCTCTCATGTATCTTATTGGTTTTGCTCATTTTTAAGGGGAAACTCTGACCAAATTTTTGCTCACCCCAAATCGGACTTGCATTTCTTACTTCTTCTCTTCTTTCTTTTTGATGATGAAGGGGGAGATAATTTGGGAACCTAAGTGTTTTCACAAATGATTTGAAAATGCTTAGAATGAACTTGAAATGATGCATTTGAAACTATTTTCTAAATGGGAAGATTTTAAAATGATGATGATGTTTTTTCTAAAGATGCTTACTTGAGCAAAAATCATTTTATTGACCATTTCTTAATTTGGCCATATATTAAGAGGGAGCCATATATTGAGGGGGAGCCACATTTTGAACAAAGTTTGTCATCATCAAAAAAGGGCAGATTGTTAACTTGAATATGTTAATAATATTGATTTTGATAATAACAAACTTTAAATGATTTTTGATAAATTTATTGGAGTAATTTCTTAACAAAAGAAAGTCATAAAAACTATTCCATTCATACTTATAAAAGATGTATTTTAATTTGGAAAAAGATTCTTTGCAAAAACTGGTTTAAAATGTGTTTCTGGCAGAAAACGGTGAACCGTTATCTGTAAACGGTTAACCGATTACGACCAGAGAGCAAAAGGTTTGCCTAGGCTCTAACCGATTAGTGAGAAATGGAAATGGAGAGGTTACTGGACACTAACGGTGAACCGTTTATTTACAAACGGTTAACCGATAACGTCCAGAGAGTCATTCTCACACAAGGCCTTAGCCGTTTACTTAAATGGATAACCGTTGCTCTTTTTGCATGTTACTGGACACTAACGGTGAACCGTTTATTTACAAACGGTTAACCGATAACGTCCAGAGAGTCATTCTCACACAAGGCCTTAGCCGTTTACTTAAACGGATAACCGTTACTCATTTTGCAGGTCTCTGGAAGTTAACGACGAAAGGGTAATATTAACGGCAAACCGTTTATTTGAAAAATGGCCCAACGGTAACATTGACTAGCGCAAATGGTTAATCGTTAACCAACTAATGGTGAACCGTTTTCGGGCAGACATCGAATAACGGCTAGTTTTTCAGCTCTACTTATAAATAAACTCATTCAAATTCAAAAAAGACTGATCACAACACAACCATTGAGCATATACTCAAGTTTGCAATCATCACAAGAGCTAGAAACATAGTTTCACTTCATCTATTCACACTTTAAGCTTTGACTTGTAATCTTAAATATAGTGTGAGAGAAAAACAATTGTAATCTTTCATTTTGAGGGATTGTGAGTGTTGGGATACACTTAGGTTAAGAGATTGGGGATAGTCTCTTATTGTAAAGGTTATTGACACCTTGGAAGTCGAGTGTAAGCAATTGAAGCCTTGGAGGCTTGCTTAGTGAAAACCTCAAGCCCGGAAAGCTTGGAGGCGTGGACGTAGGCGAGGTTGGCCGAACCACGAAAACATCGTTGTGTTTGATTCTCTCTTTCCCTATCCTTTTAATTTGTGATCAATTTATTTATTATTATTTTAATTTCGTTTTTGAATTTGCATGATAAATTGTTTTTAGTCTATTATTTTATAAAAACCCAATTCACCCCCTCTTGGGTTGCCTAGTTAGTATTTCACAAACTTTTCCCCAAGAGAAGTAAGTTTACCTAAACATTTTTCAATAGAAGGAATATTTACCTCATTCACCTTCTTTGAAGTGGGATCTTACCTACTACCAAACTATTGTGCATTGGTAGCCATATTTAAAATCAACTCTCTTGCTTAAGCAGGGGTCTTGTTCACCAATACACCTCCACTAGCAGTATCTTTCATACTCTTATCCATCAATGACAGTCCTTCGTAAAATTATTGAATAAGAAGTTGATCAGAAATCTAATGCTAAGGATAGCTGGCACACAATAGTTTGAATAGTTCCCAATACTCATACAAAGTCTCCCCAGGAAGATGTATGATCCCACAAATATCTTTTTTTATATTTGCAGTTCTTGAAGCAAAAAAGTACTTCTTAAGGAACTGCTTCTTCAAACCATTCCACGTTATAATCGACCCAGCTTAATCTGCTCTTCAATCATGCCTTGTGGCCTCTTACTTGAACACACAACATGAAACTCCTTGAGATGTTTATAAGGATCATCTCCTGCAAAACCATGAAACTTGGGTAGCAAATGAATAAGACCAAACTTTAATTCAAAATTTACCTCCAAGTCTACATATTGAATGTAGAGTGGTTGCTAATTCAATTCCAGTTCAGCTAACTCTCTAATAGTTCTTTCTACAGGTGCAGCTCTACCCATCACTTGCTCTTCTAAATTGCTAGATGATTCAACCAAATCAGGCAGCGTATTTATTTCAAAAAGCAAAGGCGATGAGGATCGTTGCTTAGCTCGCTTCGTCTGCTGTCTCAGCTGGTGAGCTATCTTCTCAATTTTAGGATCAAACGACAGTGTACCTGTACGAGAAGAACGAACCATATACCAAGTAAAACGTAAAAAAGATTAAATACACGACAATAATCCTTGACAACGGCGCCAAAATTTGATGGTTGTCGAAGCAAGCAAAAATAAATACCTACTCTAAATAAATTATGTATAGTGGCTAAGTAGGGTCGTGTCCACAGAGATAGGTAATTATTTAAATCCTTTTAAAATGTAAAATGCAAAATGGGGGAGTTGTTGACAATAGTAAAAATCAATTTAAAATAACAAGAATGCAAATTAAAATTATAATTTAAATTGGGAAAAGCTCTGGTTGAAGGAATTAACTTATGAATAGACTGGTTATAGCTACTGAGACTATTTAATAGTCAATCTCTCTTTAACTAGTCCATAACCAAGGTACGACTATTGGTTATTTCCCTAATCAATAGACAACCCTACATACGATCATAGGATTTAATCAATTGACAGCCTGAAAAACCAAAGAGACCCAAATCCTAATCAACAAATGCATATGATGGTTCATTTAAATTAGATTGTTTATTCTCATAACACAACGTACTGCTATGCTATTTGTCACAAACATTAAAACTTTCATACGATGAATCTTTTAATTGACAATAGATTAAGTTGATAATTAAGTAGTGGCCTATTATCTAATTAACAAACATAATAATGACAATAATTTAGAGAATAAACAAATACCCAAAAATCAATAAACAATTAAAGCATAAGAAAGATCTCACAGTAATAATGAATCAAAGCTTTATTAACCTTCAACCAGAATAATAGGTTTAGTTCTTCATAGAGAGAAGAGAAAAATTTAGATCTAGGGTTTCTATTTCTTTCCTCCTCTCCTCTCTTCCCCCTCTTCCTTTGTTTTTCACGTCTCCTCCCTCTTCTAGAGTTTTTTCTCCAATGAAATACTAATATCTAAAATATTATCTAAATATTAGATTCAAAATTACAAAAATACCCAAAAAGACAAAACACGTTAAACTAAAGTCGCAGGTCCTTAGTTGACAGCACGCGCTATGTCTTATCAACAAAGTTCTTCTGAAGCTTATAATTTCTCCAGGAAAACAATCATCCTCAAAAATCATCTTGTATCTCAATTTTAGCACCAATCAATAGAATTGCACCTACAAAAATAAGACACAACTAAATCACTATTATTAAGTGCAAAACATCAATATTAAAGGCAGTAAACATTGCAATAATAGTGCATAAATTGCACTCTAACAGCTCCACTTTATGAACCTACATACGTTGATGAATGAAACATGAGAACCATGTTTGGTTGAGGACAATAAACCAAGCACTTATTGGGAGGCAACCCAATGGTTGGAGAAAAGATTTTGAGAGCACGCCATAATAGATTTGATCTTTCTCTCTCATTCTCATTTACTTTATCTAGTCTATGTTGAATTTTATTTGTTTTTGTTTGTGTGTCTCATCTCATTTCCCCATGTTTAATTATGTCTTTTTTTAGCTTAGGCTTATATTTAGGACAATGTAAAAATTAAGTTGGGGGGTGGATTTCGAACTTACTTTTAGTTGATTTTTCTATTTCTTTTTCTACAAAAAAAAAATTGTTTTGAATATTAGCCAATGATAAGAACTTGATTGACAATGAATATGGTTCTTAGAAATGGTTGAATATTACCTTAGTCTGTACTTGATTCTTGTGTTGATTTCCTCTTAATTGAGATTATTTAAACCATAAGTACTAATATCAATTCTTTCATGGTTTTGACATAGAATTTGATATTGATGCAACTTGGGTTGAGAATTTCATATTGAGTAAATGACTATTTGTCTTGATTCTTATCTCCACAATATAATGTTTTATACACAAGCGCTATAGTCAGAAATAACTACCTATAACCCTTAGGAGTGAAGCTATCCTTAAGTAATTTGGGCCGATATACCTCCAATATGTCAATGATAATCTACTGTGAGAAGAAGACTACCTTAAGGGGTAGAATGAAAGCTCCTTACTATAGACACAAAAAAAAGGAGAAAAAAGAAAAATCAAAAGAAAATGTACACGCTAAATGCAATCGTAATTTCCTACGAAAGTGGGCTAGTTTAGATTTTATTTTATTTTGGTTCTTGGTTTGCTCGAGGACGAGCGAACGCTAAGTGTGGGGGAATTTAATAAGTGTATATTTTCCATATATTTTGCTATTAATTTCTCCATCTTTTTCTTGTTTTGGGTCTTAAATATTCTAGTTATTTTAGTTTATTTATAATTTAGTAAATTATATTTTATTGTGTTAATTTTTATCTTATTTTTATTTTATTATTTAAGGTATATTCTGGGGTTAAAGAGAAATTAATTTGGGCCATTTAAGATGAAATCTGCTTGAAGGAATTTGAAAAGGAAATAATTGAAGATTCTTGGAAGCTAATTAATTAATGGATACACATTCGGAAGCATATGGGATTTCATGGAGATTAATAAAAACTTTGGGAACAAGCATGCATAAAATGGAAACTTGTTTAATGTGTATCGTTTTATAAGTGCATGAAAGATTCACTTGACCAATTTAAAAAGATTGCATGTTTGGTGGCAGTGAATGATTCTTTAACCAAAGTTTTCTTCATTATTATTTCTTTCTCTTTTAATTAGAATTTTTATTAAATTCTTGTTAGTAGTTTTAATTTCTTTATTTCTCACTATTTAGTTAAAAATTCAAAAACCCCCCATTTTTCTATTTTTAGTTGGCATTTTCTTTAGTTGGATTAATTTATATCATTATTCCTATTATTATTTTATTTTTAAGTCCTGCTTTAGTGTTGATAATAATTACAACTAATATAATCTCTGTGGGATCATTCCTTACTCGCTTTGTACTAAATATTTATACCAGTAATAAGGTTTTAAATTTGGTGCACCTTAACGACACTAACAAAATACAAATTGAAGGACTCTTTTTGTCCCAAAACTGATATTGAAAGCCCAAAAGTTACAGGACTGGTGTGCGTTAAGCAAATTATAAAGTCAGACATATATTTGATTTTAGGTTTAAAACTCAGGGTCCAAGTACTGAAACTTCCGTGATAAACAAAGGGCGATTTTATCGCAATGGTCACCGACACTGGCCTACTTATTTATTTGAGTTGGCACCGAGCTTGAATACTGCGGGAAAGCAAACTGACAATGATAGTACGACGCTTGGCCTTCAGCTGGAACCACATTTCACCACACATTATGATATTAGATCTTTCATTATTGATCACATATTCACATTATCTAACTTCAATGGAAAATTACCTTCTAGAAAGTGCTTCTATAATTGTTTGTATATAAGCAGTCTCCAAACTTATCATCAATTTTCCAGATTCACCAAAAAATGAGCTGGCGCTGGGCTGGCAGTATTGGCGCTGCTACGGTAAAGATCAACCCTCTAATTAAGTCTCTTCACTTGAAAAGCTTATACATACACGTAACATGCTGATATTTAAAATAATGTTTGTTTAATTTTCGCTGTACAGAACAAATTGGAAGAAGATGGCGACTTCAAGACTACCAGAACGCGGGACTTGTCGTAGGCGTGACAGAAATTGTAGGCAACAGCCTAGCTGAGATTTTGCCCCGGCCAGATACCCCCGATGGCCCGTGGAAGATCTACGGGGTGGCGCGACGTCCCAGGCCTAACTGGATCGCCAAGTACCCTATTGATTACATCCAATGCGACGTTTCCGACCAAAACGATACGCAAGCCAATCTCTCAAAACTCGCTGACGTCACCCACATATTCTATGTGACGTAGGCCAGCCGTCCCACTGAAGCCGAGAATTGTCAGATCAACGGCGCCATGTTTCGTAACGTGCTCCGTTCTGTAATCCCGAATGCGCCTAATCTCCGCCATATCTGTCTCCAAACGGGAGGCAAACAATACGTCGGTCCATTCCAGTGTATTGGCAAGATGCTGTCTCACGATCCGCCTTTTACTGAGGATTTGACTAGGTCCATACACCTACCTTCCGGAATATTTGGGTTTTCACCTTATAGTTTGATGAATATTATAGGCACTCTCTGTGTGTACGCACCTATTTGTAAACACGAAGGTGCTCCTCTTGTATTTCATGGGACTAGAGATGCTTGGGAAGGTTTCCAAGAATTTTCAGACGCAGAGTTGGTTGCGGAGCAGGAAATTTGGGCGGCAGTGGATCCTAATGCAAGAAACGAAGCTTTCAATTGCACCAATGGAGATGTTTTTAAGTGGAAGCATTTATGGAAAGTGTTGGCTGAGCAGTTTGTGATTGAGAATTATGGGTTTGGACAAGAAATGGGCTGTGAGAGGGTGAGATTAGAGGAAGTTATGAAAGGTAAAGAAAGTGTGTGGGAGGAGACTGTGATAGAGAATCAGCTGCAGCCAACAAAATTGAATGAGGTTGCTGTTTGGTCATATGCAGATATGGGGTTGAATATTGGTGCGGGTTATTTAGTAAGCATGAACAAGAGTAAAGAGCACGGGTTCTTGGGTTTCAGGAATTCTAAGAATTCGTTCATCACATGGATTGATAGGTTGAAAAGTCAAAAGGATTGTGCCTTAAGTAATTTCTTTTCACTTTTTGATTTGGTGCCTCGGGTAATTGAAAAGCCACAAATAATTAACAGTTCAACCCGTGATTGTTTTGGCTGGAAATTATATCCTTTTGTTAGATCTTTGTTTTGTTAATCAAAGAATGGAAAAAAATAAAAATTGATGCCTTTGTTATTGCTAAAGAGTTAATAAATAAATACAGTACTGAATTATCGATCTTAAAAAACCTCCATTATACATTTTTGAATTACGCGCCTTCAGGTTATAACGACCCAATGTTTAATTAATGCCTAATCCTATAGTCCAAAGCTTCTTTAAGTGGTTCGTGAGTCAAAAACACTCTCTTTCGAACCGACTGATTCACTAGATCAGAAAAAGAAAAGACTGGCTGTGAAAATATGTAATCTATTAAAAATGAATTCTTTCGAAATTTTTTAACCAGACAGCATTTTTTAGAAAGGGGAGAGAGAAAGGAAAGGGTAAGAAAAGAAAATTAAAATAAAGTTTATAGTAAACTAAAAATTGTTACGGGAGATTCTTGTACGACTACGTAGCTCGAAAGACGAAGAATGAAGTGATACTAAATTTGCTATGAAATGAGTTTAACGACCGCATGCAAACGAGCAATTGTAAGAAAAGTTTAGTTGAGGAGCGAGCAAAGATATGCTGACCAATACGATATTTGAAAATATGAACATATGTTTTAAACTATTATTATTGCTAATTTTCTTTGTACCTATTAGCTGTTCCAGGCTAATCTTATTGCCATTTTTACAATGTCACTAAAATTTGTTGATATAGCAGTGCCCTTTCATTATAGTTGGCCTCTTATGAGTGTAATTAATCTCAAATATCAACATTATAAATTATGATTGTAATTGATTGGGTAAATGCTCGTTTAATCCCTAAATTTTGATATAAGTGTCCGTTTAATCTCTAAATTTTAAAAGTGCGTAAAAACACTCTTAATATTCAATATGTTACATTCTTATCATTGTTTGTTTCTTTTCTTTTACAATAATAATATTGCAATAATATTCTTGACATTAATTAATTTATTTATAAAAAAAATTAATTAGCAAATTAACCAATAAATATAAGTGTGAAAGAACTAATATTTTTTGTATCTGTTAAAAAATCTTACTAATAATTTTTTATAAATGAATTAATATCAGCCTACTCAAAGTAATGTCTAATATTTTTACAATAATTTTACTAATAATTATTTTACCAAATGAATCTTAAAAGTAAAAGAATAATAAAAATATTTTGTAAAGGTATTATTATAAAATAAATGAAAAAGTAAGGGTAAGCATGTGACATATTTAATAGCAGGGGTGTTTTAGGTAACTTATAAATATAAAATTAAATTGACACTTAAATCAAAATATATGTACTAAACTAACATTTGCCATTAGGGGTAAAAATGTCTAAAAGTCAGGTACATTACAAAATAAGTCCAATAATCCCACCAAAACAAACAAAACCCAATAAGAAAGAAACCCTAAACTAATGATACCAAAATCGCTGAGAGCAAATTTCATTGTAAAATTCTCTTACAAAATAATTTCATACTAAGAAAATTCAATAAAAAGAAACCCAATAATCAAAAATCCGAAAACTAAAGGTATCAAACCCTGAATTAAATTATAGAGGCGGGGAAGAAGATGGTAGCATCGGCATTTCGTGCAGCGCCAGAGGCGACGATTTCGAGTGGTGGCAACTAAGGCGGCAGATCACAGTGTGCGCACCATTTTGTTGTTGTCCATTCAAGACAGTGACACATCATGCCAGCAGGCAGCAACAGTGAAAGGCAAGAAGGAGAAGAAGAAGGAGATGGAGAAGAAGAAGAATGAAGGAAAAAAACCGCAAAGAAGAAGAAGGAACAAAAAAAGAAGAGAGAAAAGATAAAAAAATGAAGGAATAAAAGGCTTTCCTTTTTAAATATTATATATATTATTTTAATCTTGTAAAAATTATCATTCTACCCTTCTTTCCGTTAACGGTAGATTTGAAAGAAATGGGGGTGTGGTGCATATGGTCGAAAGATTGGGAGCACAATGCAAAATGTCGAAACAACTGAGGGCTGACACACCACTGTGAATCCATAGATAAGGACCGAGTAAAATTTAATTGTAGACAGTAGAGCAAGCATCCATAAGCATAACATGAACGTAATACATCAATTGAAATATCAGAGGATAAATTAGGACATCAAAGAAAGAAATAAGTAAATAAATCAGCATAAACAAATTAGAAAAAACAAAGACAAAAGAAGGAAGAGTTGTCTGTGAGAATCTTCTTCTATGGTCATTGAAGTCCCAAAACTAATGTGGATCGAGCAATTGAACAGCTGCAAACTCAATGGAAATACAATGGAACTTTAAAAACGAACAGTGAAGGAAAATGAAGAAATCTGCAGGAAATTAGGCGAGTGAGAGTGAAGAATTAATTTCCACTGAGTAAATGCGAATGAAGAATGGAGACAGATCGAGAAGTGAGATTCAGAGATTGTATTGAAATTGAGAGTTGAGATCAAGAAGCGATTATTCTTCTCCGTAATTTCCTTTTTCTTCTAATGTTGTTATTATTATTATTATTATTATTATTTTCAATTTCATGATATCTTTTTTGTTTTAAACGGTATTGGCATATTACATTTATTTATGTTAATTTTACAATGCCTCCCTTCAGATTGCACAAATTACATAAAAAAAAAAAGTGCTCTATGTATAAAACTTTCAAACAAATTGGGCAAAAATCTAACTTTACCAAGTTTTGAGTAATTTTGGGCTCGACACTCCATTTCCGAGAAACGAATTTTCTTTATCACCAAGGTATGACACTTTTCATATTTATCCAACGGCTCGTCAATGACAATACCTTCGTAAAAAGTACTTATTTTCAATAGTATATTGTGGAAATGTCTGGTCGGTAATACAACTATTTCTTATAGTTTAAAAATGATACACTAAGCGTTCACATTTTGATGAGTCAATTAAGGATTTCAAGATGAAGTACATAATTAGATTAATGCTAAGAAACTGAAGTTTGATCGATTGAAAACGAAAATAATAATGAAGGTAATTAAGAAAATGAACAATATATGCAGAAGCGGTCCTTATTAGGACTTCTACATTTTCTCTTGGGCTTTCCTTATTATTGTTAAAAAATGACAAAGAACTTTGAGTTTAAAAGTCTGGCCCTGATTCCCGGTACCCCTCCAACATATGAAGCATTACAAAATAAACGACGAGCGAAACACAGAGAGAAAGAGAGGCAAAAAAAAAATAAAAAAAAAATGAAACAACAAAGATGACAAGTGTATCTGGTTGTGGAAGTGGAGAAATCAAAGAAAGCTTAAAAACAGTTGTGAATCTGGTGAGAAGATGGAAACAAGGAAAAGGTTTCTAGTTCAAAAGTGATTGAATTGATATAAGGAATGATTTAGATAATAGAGGAAAAGTGAATCAGTCAAAATAACTTATGTATTGACCAGAAGAAAGATGCAAACAATATTAGAGACAACAACCGCGCTATTGACTGGTAATAGAGATGGAGAAAAAGAAATATCTTCACACGGTGGAAGTACAAAGGGTAGATATGGACCCAAACAGAGACAACAACATGCCACAACTAGTTTGGGAATGGAGAGAAACAAATTAACAAAGACTGGAGATTACAACAGAACAGATGCCAAGAGAAAAGGGTTTCTTCATCCAGTGAAATTCAAGAGAGTTGACAGCAAAAGGGAGCATATGTGTTTCTTGATTGAGAACGAGTGCAAAGGATGACTTTTTAATGAGGTTCTGAAGCTGACGAATAACAATTTGCCAAAAATTTGAGAAAGTTATATATTCCGTAACTTCAACGAGTGAAGAATAAAAAAATAATAGTTCGTCATCTTCACAATGAAGATCATGGACGAGATTAAAAGCTAAAACTAGTCCATTTGAAAAGCCAAAGCTCAAGTTCCTTGGCTAAGTTCAGAAGTGAAGCAAAGAATAAATAAATAAAGATCAAGGGATGGGAATAAAGTCACCCCCACAGTTGCAGAAAGATTATTATTTGGTAAGCGTAGTTGATTATTAGTACAAAACAGAGTAGGTGAAACACATCCTTTCTATTTAGACTGATCAGCATCTAAAATTTTATGAATTATGAGTTGCATTTTACTTTGTACATTATGTAACACATTTTAATTTAGCCAATTTTGCAATAAATGTTATTGATGTATTAAATTGCAACAACAAAACACAATTATTGGTTTTAAAGAATGAAAAAAAATACAAAAATAGAAAATGAATTGAATTCCCCTCATCGTCATCTTGGGAAATCAAGTCAAAAAATAAAAATCCGTATGCTTTTGTTAAAGTTAAAAGCTACATAAATAATATCACAGAAGCTTCTGCTAAGGTTCATGTGAAGTCACAGCTTTGATACTTGTAATACAAGGAGCACGGAGAAACCATAAACTTAAGTTTAGGTATATACATTGCTCGTCTTTCAAACTTGAATTGATAAGGGAGAAAAAATAATACTAAAGCAAGCAGAAGGATCATTTAGTTGACAAAATTATTATTATTTTTGAAATTCGGGACATTCAGTTACTTTCATTTCAATTTCACTTCTGATTCAATTTAACCAGTTAAAGTTGACAAAAATAAATGCAAATATAAGGCTAAGTGTTGCGGACCGCCCAATTCGCTAGCCCAATTACCCACAATTTTGGGCTAGAGAGCCAACACAAGGCCAAGAGTGCTAGCTTGGCCCAATTCTGGAACATTCTAGGCAACTCTAGCACATGTGAGCTTGTAAATACTCTAGAATTCTCTATACAATTCCAGCACATGTAAATAGCTAGGAAATTGTAGAATTCTCTAGAATCTCTAGAGCTTGTCAAGCCTCTCCTATAAATATGGGATGGCATTAGGCATTTGTATCCAACAAACACAACAAGCTTTGTAAGCAACTCAAGCATTGTAATCTCTCTTTGTGTAATACAAGTTTCTTATTCGGCTCCATTGCTCTCTTCTCTAGTTCGAGAAGCTCTAGGCTTACTTAGCAACATTCGGCAAAGTTGTCTAAGTGCCGCACGGGTTAGCTGCGCAAAATACTCATCCCGTGACAAGTGGTATCAAAGTTAAGGTTTGCACGCATGCAAGTTAGCTCACGAGCAATGGCCAACCCTTCGAACGTAGCACAAGAGGGTGTTGTTGGTGTGGATGTTCCACCGGAACCAAGCCATGGCCGAGAGGGAGAACGCACCCAAGGCAAGACTCATGGCAAGTCTAAGGCCCCATCCGTGGATGCGTTGGAGCCTCATGTGACTACTCTCGAAATTGCGTTGTCTGCCGCTCAAGAAAGCCTTGAGGAATTAGAGGAACGAGTGGACGGTCTCGAGGGAGAATACCCCGAGTTCAAGGTGGCAACAAAGGCTCTCATCCAAGAGCAAGCGAACACTCTCCGAGGTGAGTTTCGTTCTTTACATGATGAGTTGCTCAAACTTCGTAGTTTTGTTCAAGACGAACTACGCGCTGTCCGTACGGAAGTGGATGAAGTCCGTTCGGATTGGGCATGGCACAAGCGCACACTCTCTACAAGTCTAGCTTCCACAAACTCGAGTGATGCGCGCCACATTGACATGCCAAAACCCGACACATACGATGGCACACGAAATGCCACCATCGTGGACAATTTCCTCTTTGGGCTCGATCAATACTTCGATGCCATGGGTGTATGAGATGAGGCATCAAAAGTGGGCACTGCACCCACCTATCTTAGAGGCGCTGCACAACTACGGTGGTGTCGCAAGCATGACGAGATGGGCAAGGGCATTTGCATCATTGACACTTGGGCCGACTTCAAGCAAGAACTCCGAAAGCAATTCGCCCCAAGCAATGCTGAGAACGAAGCTCGAGCGCGCTTACGTCGCCTCAAGCAAACGGGTAGCATGCGAGACTACATCAACGAGTTCACCACTCTTATGCTGGAAATAAGCGACATGTCCAATAAGGATTCGCTCTTCTAATTCCAAGATGGCCTCAAGGATTGGGCCAAGACCGAGCTCGATAGGCGCGGTGTTCAAACACTTGACGACGCCATTGCCATTGTGGAATCGCTCACATAATACTCTACCCAATCCAAGGACAAAAGGCCAACCAAGGCAAAGGTGGGGGAGAGAGTTGCAAGGACAAGGGCAACAACCGCAAAGATTGGGGGCAGAAAAAGCCACCTAGCAACAAGAGCGGACAAGGAAAGTCAGAGGGCAAGAAGAAGGCACCAAAGCCACGAAGCCCATGCTTCATATGCAATGGCCCTCATTGGGTAAGCGACTGTCCGGAGAAGAAGTCGCTCAACGCTCTTGCTGCCCAACTAAAGAGCAACCCTACAATGTCCTCGGAGGAACCCCAACTCAGCATGAGTTCTCTTCAACGCCTCGGCGCTCTCAATTGGCAACAACCCACACTCATCAAGAAAGGCCACCAAGGAAGGAGGTACAATGAAGGCAGTAAACTCACCCACCAAGCCAATTGCGGGAATTGCACAAGGCGTGTACTTAACACTCGGTACGTGGAGTGGAAAGCTTAATTTCTCCATCGTGCCCATGGATGACTTCAAAATGGTCCTCGGTATGGAATTCATCGACCAAGTCCATGCCTCCCCGCTGCCCGCTACAAACTCCTTAAGCATCCTCAATGGGAGCAAAGTATGCATGGTACCCACGGAGCGAAGCAAGCCCGAAGAGAAGACACTCTCCTCCATGCAATTCAAAAGGGCTTTCAAGAAAGACCCAAGCTTCTTGGTCTCCATTCGGGAACTAAACGAGGAAGGAAATAGAGGAACCTTGCCAAGCCAAGTTCCTCCACAAATTCAAGCCGTCCTCAATGAACACAAGGACGTAATGCTTCCAGAACTTCCGAAGAAGCTCCCACCTCGACGAGAGGTAGATCATGTGATCGAGCTGGAACAAAGCGCGAAGCCATCAGCCTTGGCGCCCTACCGCATGGCGCCACCTGAACTTGAGGAGTTGCGGAGATAACTCAAAGACTTGCTGGACGTTGGATACATTCGCCCCTCAAAAGCCCCATTCGGTGCACCGGTCCTCTTTTAAAGAAAAAGGATGGATCGCTGCGGATGTACATCGACTATAGAGCGCTCAACAAGATCGCCATCAAGAACAAGTATCTCATTCTATTGATCACGGACTTGTTTGACCAACTTGGCGAAGCGTGGTACTTCACCAAGCTTGACTTGCGCTCCGGGTACTACCAAATGCGCATCGCCAAGAGAGACGAACCGAAGACAGCATGTACTACAAGGTACGGGTCTTTCGAATTCCTTGTGATGCCTTTTGGCCTTACTAATACACCTGCCGCATTTTGCACGCTAATGAACAAGGTGCTCCAACCATTTCTCGACCACTTTGTGGTCGTGTACTTGGACGACATAGTGGTGTATAGCACCACGCTTGAGGATCATGCCCAACACTTACGACAAGTCCTCCAAGTACTTCGAGACAACGAGCTCTTCCTTAAGTTAGAGAAATGCTCGTTTGCACAACAAGAAGTGGAGTTCCTTGGCCACAAGATTGCGGGCGAGAAGATTATGATAGAGAATGCCAAAGTAAAGGCTATCCTACAATGGGAACCTCCCTCGAAAGTGCCCGAGCTTGGCTCATTCCTTCGGCTGGTGAATTACTACCACCACTTCATCAAGGGCTACTCGACCAAGGCAGCACCCTTGACGGATATGCTGAAGAAAAATAGAACGCAGCATTGGTCCGAAAAGTGCCAACGCGCATTCGAGGAGTTAAAGAAGGAAATTTCAGAGGAACCTATCTTTGCCCTCCTGGACCACACAAAGACCTTTGAAGTTCAAACGGATGCCTCAGATTTTGCCATAGGAGGAGTCCTCATGTAAGAAGGCCACCCTATAGTGTTCGAGAGTCGAAAGCTAAATGATACAGAACACCGCTACACGGTGTAAGAAAAGGAGATGACAGCCATCATCCATTGCCTAAGAGTGTGGCGACATTACTTGTTTGGCTCACACACTTCACGATTATGATGGACAACGTGGCAACAAGCTACTTTCAAACGCAAAAGAAGTTGAGTCCGAAGCAAGCACGGTGGCAAGATTTCCTAGTGGAATTCGACTATCGGCTCGAGTACAAACTGGGGAAAGCCAATGTCGTTGCGGACGTTCTAAGCCGCAAGGCAGAATTGGCAACCCTTAGTATGAGCCAACCAAAGTCCGATCTTGTCTCACTCATCAAGGAAGGCATCCAACAAGATCCGCTAGTAAAGGATTTGCTGGAGAAAGTGCTCGAGGGAAAGACAAAGCGCTTTTGGCAAGAGGAAGGCATCCTCCTCACCAAGGGAGATCGGCTGTTCGTGCCAAGGTGGGGAAACTTACGAAAGGAAGTTATCAAGGAGTGCCACGACTCCAAGTGGGCTGGTCACCCAGGAATCGAGCGCACCACCGCACTAGTCCAAGCCTCGTATTTTTGGCCACACATGAGGGATGACATCGAGGCATATGTGCGAACTTGTCTTGTGTGCCAACAAGACAAGGTGGATCATCAACTTCCCACGGGATTATTGGAGTCGCTACCACTAGCAACAAGGCCATGGGAAAGTGTCTCCATGGACTTCATCACATCACTGCCCAAGTCCGAAGGTTGCAAAAGTATCATGGTTGTTGTCGACCGATACAGCAAATACGCCACATTCATTGTCGTACCTGTCGATTGCAAAGTAGACGAGGCAGCCCGCCTATTCATCAAGCATATTGTGAAGCTTTGGGGAGTTCCAAAGAGTATTGTGAGTGACCGAGACCCTCAGTTCACTGGGTGTTTTTGAACGGAGCTCTTCAAAGTGTTTGGGACTAATCTCAAGTTCTTGACAAGCTTTCACCCACAAACGGATGGGCAGACCGAGCGCATTAATGGCCTCCTCGAGATGTACTTGAGGCATTATGTAAGCACTCATCAGCGGGATTAGGTGAAGCTACTCGACATCGCCCAATTTTCTTATAACTTGCAGCATAGTTAGGCTACGGGCAAGAGTCCATTCGATATCATCATGGGATTCCAGCCCATGACCCCCAATGTCATAGCCTCGACTTATGGTAGGAAAAGCCCCTCGGCACACAAGCTCGCTCGCGAATGGCATGAGGAAGTGGACATCACGTGAGCCTACCTCGACAAAGCCGCGAGGAAAATGAAGAAATGGGCGGATACAAGAAGACGGCATGTTGAGTACAAGGAAGGTGATCAAGTCATGATCAAGCTCCTACCCCAACAATTCAAGACGTTGCGGAAAGTCCACAAGGGGTTAGTGAGGCGCTACGAGAGACCTTTCCGAGTTGTTCGACGTGTGGGCAACGTCTTGTATCAACTTCAACTACCGCCAAGACTCAATATCCATCCAGTCTTCCATGTGAGCCTTCTCAAGCCATATCATGAAGACATGAGAGACCCAAGTCGTGGAGAATCGAGGCGCGAGCCAACTGCCATTGTCACCGCGTTCGACAAAGATGTGGACTACATCATTACGAACCGAGTGGTTTCGAGGAGGGGCGTGCCAACACATAGCGAGTACTTGGTGAAGTGGAAAAACCTCCCCAAGAACAAAGCCACATGGGAACGTGAAGAGGATTTGTGGCAATTCGCTGAGCACATCCAGAATTTCAAGCACGAGAGTGCGACTAGGACGCCGCGAGCTTAGGTGGGGGAGGATGTTGCGGACCGCCCAATTCGCTAGGCCAATTGCCCACAATTTTGGGCTAGAGAGCCAACACAAGGCCAAGAGTGCTAGCTTGGCCCAATTCCGGAACATTCTAGGCAACTCTAGCACATGCGAGCTTGTAAATACTCTAGAATTTTCTATACAATTTCAGCACATGTAAATAGCTAGGAAATTGTAGAATTCTCTAGAATCTCTAGAGCCTGTCAAGCCTCCCCTATAAGTTTGGAATGGCATTAGGCATTTGTATCCAACAAACACAACAACAAGTTTTGTAAGCAACTCAAGCATTGTAATCTCTCTTTGTGTAATATAAGTTTCTTATTCGGCTCCATTGCTCTCTTCTCTAGTTCGAGAAGCTCTAGACTTACTTAGCAACATTCGGTAAAGTTGTCTAAATGCCGCACGGGTTAGCTGCGCAAAATACTCATCCCGTGACATAAGGCTGCTAATTTGATGAACTAATTATCTCAAGAACCAAAGCATCTATAAGCATGCATGGGTGGCAACACCATAATTACTCAAGACTAGAGGAGTAAAAAATTGGAGATGATAAACATTAAATTTTAGGAAAATCATTCACAAATATGCTTTTATAAAAGTTTTGTTGGTAAAGTTTGAGAAATGCATACATGTCAAATTTCCATTTCTTGTGAGCATTTCACCAAATAACTGATATGCATTAACAACTCCTATCATATACTATAAGCCAGTAGGTTGTTGCTGCTTCCCGAATTTTAATGATGGGAACTTCTCATACTTAGAAATAAGTGCAGAACGTCGAGATTGATTTATAAGATAAGAAGCAACATTGTGTACAATTACAGATTTCCAATGTGAGAAAAATAAAATTGCGTTATAAAATTAATCCCACTAAGAAAGTGGTCTACGAAATTGCCACATTAAAAGAAATTTTTTCCATAAATTAAAATAAAATTAAATGAAAACTATTTTTTAGTAAAGTCAATTGCCCACGCTAGGCTAAGGCGTTTGTTTATTTGTTTGTTTTTTTTTAATCTGAATAGGTATAAATTTTTTGTAAACATGCATGAGCTGAGTACAAATATATGAATGATATATTTATTTTTCTTTTTCTTAATACCCGAATATAAGTGACATCTTATTTATCTTAAATATAGTTATTTGATATTTATATTTTTACAAATCAAAACAAAAAAAAGTGGTCAGATTTTATAGTTCAAGAAATAAATATATTTTACAAAAATATTTTTAGAATATATATTTAATTCTTATTCAGACTTTTTTTTATTCAATAAAAGTCACAAAAGTTACTTTTTCTATTCAAATGTAAATGCTTAAAAATCATATATAAGTTACAAAAAAATAAATTTTAGAAAAAGTCATAAATTAATAAAATTTCAAATTTTATGTATTTAACTCCCAATGCAGATCCGCCCCTATTAGTGTTAGGAAATTGACTGGTGAAGTAGGTCCGCAGCTAAAATGAAATTGGAAGAAAATGAAGAACAAGCACACAGAGGACACCAAAAATTACATGGTTCGACTTTTAGCCTACATCTACGGGTAAAGACAAAAGGATAAAACTTTACTAGTGAAATAAGGATTACTAGTATTATAATATTTTGTTTCACTTCCCAAAACCCCAATCCACTCAATCTTAAAACACTAATCACTCAAGAGCATTAAAACTCTTAGTCTCTCACTCTAGAATTGAAGAAGAAAAGAATGAAATGCGGGGGTGAACCCCTCATTTATAGTTAAAAATTTGGGCACTATTTATATATTTATATATTTTTTTTAAATTCAAAGTTTGAACTTGACATTCAAATTTTGAATATCAAAAGGTATTGGTTGTTCTTCTAGAAAAGCGACATTGACTTTGACATTCTCCCACTTAGAAATTTGATTGAGAATCAATCAATCTCCACACCATCCTTTATGCTTCGCCGCCATCATGTTCCTTATGTCTCTACTAGGCCATAAAATGATCTACTCCAAACAAATTTATTAGCATTGATAAGTTTGGGCAAAACATTTGTTAAGTTCTCCTTGGTATCCACTCTTGTATCTTTCACTACTTCATGAAGAAGTGATATTGTACTCCTATATTCTTTGTCCTGGAATGAAAGGTTGGATTACTTGCGTTCTAACTATCACAAGCTATAAAAAATTTTATGCCCAAGCTCCTTCAATAACCTTTGTATCAAAATAGTCGTTCCATGCTTGTATAGCTGCTATGTAATCTACTTTTGTTGTTGATAAAGCCACAACGATCTGCAATTTTGAAATCCAACTAACAATTTCTCCTTTTGGTGTAAATACTTAGCCTGTAGTGGATTTCCTTTTATTAAGATTTTCTGCAAAATCTGAATGCACATAGCCCTTGACAGTAAATTCTAATTCTTTGTAACATAATGCAACATCTGATGTTCCTTTGATATATCTCAGAACCCTCTTAATAGTCTTCCAATGTTCTTTGCAAGGATTCGCTATGTATCGACTAACCGCTCCTACTACTTGTACAAATCATAGCGAACCTTAAATTTTTCACTGCTGATGCATACAGTACTCAAGACATCTCTTCTTTTCTACTTTATTACTAGATGAATACTTAAGAATAACTTGAAATTAATAGCAAGCGGGGTAGAAAGCCAAATCTTCTTGCTATTACTATCTCGGTGAATTTGCATCCCTAAATCTTGTTTGCTGCTTCTAAGTCTTTTATTTCAAACTCCCTAGTTAACTGTGCCTTCAGTTCTTGGGCTTAATCTTTGTTAGGGTCTGCTACCAATATGTCATCCACATACCACAGTAGAATGATGAAATCATTATTATCAACCTTGTTGTAATATGTACAACAGTCTGAATTGATTCTATTGTATTCAAGGTTTATGATGAAGGGATCAAATCTCTCAATCAACATCTCGATGTATGTTTGAGATCTTATAAAGATTTGTTCAACCTGCAAACCAAATGTCCCTTTTTAGTAAAACCTTCAAGTTAGAGCATATAAATCTTTTCTTCAAGTTCTCCATAAAGAAATGAAATTTTAACATCTAACTGCTCTAAATATAGGTCAAATGCAGCACACATCGACAAGACCACTCTGACTGTCCTGGGTCAAATTACTAGAGAAAATATATCATTGAAGTTAATATATTCTTTCTAAGCATATTCTTTCACCACCAATCTTTCACGATACTGCTCCACTAGGTTATTACCATCACGTTTGATCTTGTGGACCCATTTGCAACCAATGGTTTTTTTTTCATTTAGTAGTAGTACGAATTCCTATGTCATATTCTTATGTAAAGTCTTTATTTCTTCCTGCATTGCTATCATTCACAAAGTAACATCTGAGCTGTTTAAAGTTTCATGAAAAGCTGATGGCTTTCCATTCTCTGTTAAAAGACAGTATGCAAAATTGATATCTGTGACATAATCCAAATGCCACACTGACAATTATCTATCATGAGTTGACCAACAAACTTTTGGGGCTTCAGACTCGATTGGTTCTTGTTCTCATACTTTGGTGCTGCTTCAAAAAAATCTGAATCTTCATTTTCTAGATTATTTTCAACATATATTAGCACAATCTCTGAATTTTTATAGTGCTATCCTCCATATCTCTCTTTTGCATTTGATCTTCTACAAAGATAATATCTCTGCTGATAATGATCTTGTGGGCATTGAGGTTCCACAAATAATACCCTTTCACTCCATCAATATATCCTAAGATGATACATCTTTTGGATTTTGGATCCATCTTTAATCTCACTTAGGTATTGTATATCACGTAAAAGGACATCAAAATGCCTGAGATGAGAGTAATCAATTAGCTTTCCTGTCCACTTTTCCATTGGAATCTTCAACCCGATTGCCTTGAATGATGACCCACTTACCACATAATAAGTAGTTTTTGCTACTTCCGCCTAGAATGAGTTGGTAGACTAGCAGTTCTCAACATAACTCTTATTTTTTCTATAAGAGTCATGTTCTTTCACTCTACTATATTTTATTAAGGAGTGTATGCCACCGTGAACTATCTCTAGATACTTTCTTGCTTACATTTGCAAGAAACATGCTATCGTATACTCTTCACCACTGTCTGTCTTCAGACACTCGATCCCTTACCCTGATTTAAATTCAATCTACGCTTTGAATTCTTTAAACAATGGAAATACATTTGACCTTTTCTTGATTAGATACACCAAATATCTCATAGAATAATCATCAATAAAAATCACCAAGTACTTTGCAGCTCCCATAGATATATCAAGTGATTCCTAAATATTAGAATGAAGTCTAAAATACATTTACTTTTGAAAGTGGATCTGCTAAACTTTCATCTATGTTGCTTCCTTGTTTCGACATGTGGCCAAGTTTAAGATGCCACATCATCACTAAATTTTCTCTATTTGATGTGACATACACAAAAGTTTTCTGTAGTGTGTCCTTTTAAGCATGAATAGATTAGCATTGATCTTTTCCACCTTCATTAATGCAAGAGCGCCTTTGACTATATTTATGATCTCATTTTCTACATATGTTTTACACACAAGACTATCTATTTGTCCTAAAGACAAGAGATATTTTTCAAGTCTTTGACATGTCTTACCATCTCAATTGTGCGAACCGTACCATTAAACATTTATTTTGACAGTACTAATATCAGTGATCTCTAAGGCATGATCATCACCTATGTATACAGATTCTCTTGAAATATGTTCATATTTGTGAAATCATTCTCTTGGAGAGATCATGTGTCAGGCAACTATTAAGTCTATAAGCCAGACGTCATATAGTGGTTTTCTGCCTTCTGAAGCAGTTGTTGCCTTACTGTAGAGAATTTTGACATCCTGCGAGGTACTTACTACATATCCTTGAGCATTTAATGACTCAGGATCTTTACCCTCTTTTCTCTTCTAGTTGTTCCAATACTCTTCCTTGACATCTCCTTTCTTACCAGAGTTGTTGCATTTGACATTCTTGTTACTTATTGATTTTGATATACCGTGATTGTGGCTCTCACTAGGCCACGTTCCATGGATTTTCCTTTCATCACCAATAGCGCTTCTACTTGCTGCGAACTTGTCTTGAAATTCTAACTAGGCAACCCAAGAGGGGGGTGAATTGGGATTTTAAAATTATCCTAAGCAAACCACACAACAATCCAATCTAATGTCTTAATAAAATCGAAAACAATAAATTCAATGCAAGCACAATAATAAAAGAGTAAGGGAAGAAAAAAAACGAACTCAAGGATTTTTACGTGGTTTGGCTATCCCCGCCTACGTCCACGCCTCCAAGCTCACCCGCTTGAAGATTTCACTATCCAAGCCTTTCCAAGGCTTCAACCAATTACAATTGACTTCAAGGTGTCAATGAACCTTTACAACAAGAGATTATATCCCCAATCTCTTAACCCAAGTGTTTCCCCCACTTGTACACTCGCAATTTGATGAGAAATGATAAATACAAACAATGAATCTCTCCTTAAGAGTAGATATACAAATTGAAGAACAAAGATGATTCAACAAAATATGATTTACAAAATGGAAGCTCAATATATGTTGTGTGATCTTGTTTTTCCTTGCTTGGATCACCAAAAATGAATTGGCTTTGAGTTTATATAGTTTGATCTCAAAAACTAGCCGTTATGCACTGTCTGCCCGAAAACGATTAAAGGTTAACTGTAAACGGTTAACCGTTTGCGCTGGTCAAAGTTACCATTGGGCTAAATTTCAAATAAACGGTTGACTGTTTTCTGTAAACGGTTCACCGTTAGTTTCCAGTAACCTGCAAAACAAATTTTACTTAACCTTTCTCAATAAATGGTTCAAGGTTAAAATAAACGGTTAACCGTTTTCAGTAAACGGTTCACCGTTTTGTTCCAAAATCATCATTTTAACAAAACTGGACAAAACAAGCTTTCTGGACGTTATCGGTTAACCGTTAAAAAATAAACGGTTAGTCGTTTGCTACAGTGAAATTAGTTTCCAAATTCACAGTTTAACCCCAAAACGTTATAAAACTATATTTTGACCCAAAACGTTATAAAAATTTACAAATAGGTCCAATTCCAGAATTTCTAAATATTACTTTGTTAATACCAAAACATTCTGAAATTATGATATGACCCCAAAGAGTTTACTGTTTCGCACAAAGGTCCTTTTCAACATAATACCCATATTTTCAAAGTTCTCAAAACCTTTCACTTTAGTCCAAAATATTCATAACTTATAGTATGACCCAGAACATGTAAATAGTTTAAATAAGTCCAAAACGAAATTCATAAACAATATCAAAGATTTTAAAACACATTTATTTAGTCCAAAACACTTTGATTTCATAGCCTCATTTTCTTATTATAAAAACATAATTCATAAATCTTTGTTTAATCAAAACATGTGGTTTGTTATCATCAAAATCAATATCTATAGCTAAATAAGCTAACATGTCTGTCTATCTTTTTTATTTTTTGCTACTCTCCTCATTTAATACGGAGGCTGCCATATTGTCAAAGACTAACTTGTCTACTCAATTGTTATTAGTTAGATTAATGACGAATTGATCATACGAATTTGGTAAACCTTGAAGTAAATGCTCCACATGTTCATTTTCCTCTATTTTATGACCCATCGTCTCTTTAAGAAGATTTTATTTTGTAGTGATTTGACCTCGTATAGTCTTATGAGAGTAAACCATATTTCCTTTGCTCTCTTTTACTCTACCATATTGAATAATACCCTATCTGAAAGTGGTAAGTGTAAATCTGCAATGGCATTATTGTCTATCTCATTCCACTTGTTATCATCAGTTATCTTTGTGAGCCTCTCTTCAATTGCTGCCAAGCAATTACTCTTCCTTAATACAACCTTCATCTTCATTTTTTATGACGAAAAATTATTTCTATTGAACTTCGCAATTTTGTATTTTTCCGCCACCACTTTTCACCATGAGCTACCTTTGCTAAGATCGATTCCTACCATTTCACATAAGCAGTAACTGTATATATGAATAAATTGTCGTATACAGAAACAATATCATATACATGAACAATAGAATATATGTAAACAGTATCTCGACCCCAAAAAATACAACCCGGCTCTGATACCACTATTAGAAAATTGATTGGTGAAGTAGGGCATGACTTAAATGAAATTGGAAGAAAACGAAGAACAAGCACACAAAGGACACCATAAATTATTTTGTTCAGCTTTTAACTTATGCCCATAGGCAAGGACAAAAGGATAAAACTTTACTAGTGAAATGAGGATTATAAGTATTTTAGTATTTTGTTTCACTTCTCAAAACCTTAATACACCCAATCTCTCCAAACACTAGTCACTCAAGAGTATAAAACTCTTAATCTCTCATTATAGAACTAAAGAAGAAAAGAATGGAATGAATGAAATGAGGGGGTGAACCCCCTTCATTTATAGCTAAAAATTTGGACACTTTTTATATTTATTATTATTATTATTATTATTTCAAAATTTAAAGTTTGAACTTGATATTCAAACTTTGAATATCAAAAGATACGAGTTGTTCTTCTAGAAGAACGGTGCCAACCTTGACTCTTCGGCAGACCTTTAGAGCTTTAAATAAAGAAAAAGCTTTTAAAAATGCCATGTGTACTTGATTATACAATAATCTCCACCACAAATTTTTATTTTTAATTTTACTTTTATCAGGCACGGTGCATTTCCCCTTGGGCTCATGTGTAAGGATGTCAATGAGAAGGGAATGAGAGGGGATTGATTTCCCCATACACATCTTTAAAACTCTGTCTATCTCTTTGTACTCTAGACATTTCCTTCAAAATTACTTGAAAGGAGGGGATGGATGTTTCTAAATAATACAAAGGGATCTTCGATGGTATCCGATCTCTGATTATTTAATTTCTTTTTTTCGTAATTTAATCATCTTAAAGTAAAAATATAAAATCATATTAACACAAAAAAATATCAAATTAACTAAAGTGATTAAAATCATTTCCATCAAATTAAGTCAATGTCATCAAATTAAAAGATAATCTTTGAACTAATTAAGCAAAAGTAAATCTTCAAAGTTGAGCTCATCCATAAATGTCATATAGTATAAACCATTAATTAAATTATCTTTGTCAATTTTAAAGTGTTTATATTTACTTTATATTGGCTGTTATTTATATTATTTTTATAAATGTATTATGATATTTTTTTATTTACATCAAACTATTACAATTGAAATTTTAAATGTATTTACTATAAATTTGAAAAAATGAATTAAAAATAGAAACTAAAGATAGAAATAGAAAAAATATGGAGCCAAATAAAATATTAGGGCAAAAACTAAGTTATATTTCAAGTAACTTACACCCACACATATCAATTTATCACAGTCTTGTCTCCACATAAGAAAAATTAGATCTAAAATTATCAAACTCCCGAATGAGGAAGATCCCTCGGGGCCATCGTCCCTGTGGAAATTTCTGCATCCCTGCAATCTACAACGCCTAATAATGAATTGAACGGTTGAAATCCCTCTAAATTTTTGATAATTTCTAATCGCCCCTCCATATTTGATTGAACTTCAAAACTATTGAGTCCAAATTGATAACTTTGATTTATCTTCCATTCCATAGTTTTCAAGCTCTCTCTCCCTCTTTTAATCCTTTTTACTGCAACCACCATGAAAGCCTAGTAGTTAATATGTCTGCTGCTTTGCTTTCAAAATCGGACACTACTGGTATTTATGGTTTTTATTCTTTATTTGACACAAAATTTGGCGATATCTCCGTGGAAAAACACTACTGGTGTATTCAATTTTATCCGGTAATGATTAAATTGATTAGTTACATGAACCGTAACTTCGCCAAGCCCAAAATACATATTAAGTTATAAAGTGTTGGCACTCATTATTTTTCGCGAAAAGTTTCGCCCAAAATACATATATTTTTTAACTTTTTATTTGACACAAAATATTGACAAACTTTTATGTGAAAAGAAACTACTGTTATATTGAACTTTATCATTAAAGTTGTTAGTTACATGAACCTTAAATTAACACGAACCGTAACTCCATAATACATATTTCATCTTTGTATGAACTTTAAAGTTTTTCCACTTATTATTTTTTGCTAAAAGTTTCTAAATTGTAATGTAGTTTGAACTTGCCCATCATTCAATTGTTTAACTCTACAATTATTTGACCTTACCAAGCTTGAAAATATCCTTCCATACATATTTAATTTTCTCCAAGTATGATGAAGATTTAATCAAGAGCCTCCGGGATCTTAAAGTGCAAGAAAGGTCCGAAAAATTTTTAAAACTCCACTGTTTAAATTTTTTTGGACTTTCTTGCACTTTAAAATCTTGAATTGATATATATATATTCATTATTAGGTGCTAGTGCCCTCATTTTTTATTTTAATGTAAACACCCTCTTAAGCCGTAGGGTTTAATAGGATTATTGTTGAATAAACTATAAAGCCGTGCAGTTTAATAAGATCAAACTAAGACCTTTAATGATATAAAATAAGCATATAAATCTCAGAACAAAACATTAAAACTCATTCTAAAAGTAAAAATAAACTAGTGGTGTATTCCAAACAATTTAGATGAAGCGATAAAACAAGCCAAGAAATCAAATAAAATGAAATGAAATTGAATTAGCCGGGACTTTGTTTTTCAAATTCACAACTCGCTTTTAATTAAAGTAAAATGCCAATGCCATTAGGACACATACATCATTGAATAAGATGAGGACCCCTCCAACAGCTGAAAGTAAAATTTTCATTCACTAGTTTCAATTAAAAGTAAAGCAGACAGATTTGCAGGGAAGCAAGAGATTTAATAAATTTAACAACAGCAATTTAATTTGACAGGACTTCCATACTGTAATGAAGTTAAAAACTAATGATTAACGAATTTTTGTAATTGAATGAATAAGATTCTCTGATTTTGGATAATTGAATGAATAGGATTCTCTAACTCTTGTGAAAATATCAATTTTAAATAGGGTACAGTTTCAAGAATTAAGCACATATGTATCCCATCTGCCAGTACGTGATCATAAACTTACTTTATAACAAATATGTGATCAATTTGGTGCATTTTATTAAAAAGAGAAAATTTTATAACAAATATCTTTTCCACTTAATGCCCGTTCCTCCAGGTTGGGTAAGCTCTGATCATTATCAATCACGCAATAACTTATTAAGTCAATTCATATTCTCTCAAATAACTTTTAATAATCCAATCATATAGAGTGGCTTTAATATGAATGCATAATATTTTACAAAAAAAAGGGAAAAAATCGAATTAGAGGTAAAAGTTATTCTACGATTTTATTTTTTTGTATATATCTTGCATGCTATTCCCAAAAGCAATCATAAACGGCCCTTAAAACAATTTTACAAAAGCTGGCGTTACTTATATCACCAACTTTATTAGGGCTGACAATAGGGAGGGGAGAGGACGAGATCAATCTCGTAGTACCTATCCCCGATATTTTGCGTATATCCATGCTCTCTCCCCATCTCCGACAAAATTGCTTTAGGGAATCCCCTCCTCTCCCTAAATAATAATATAAGATCTCCGTGGATTCTTGATCCCTGAATAACTGATATGTTTTTAATTTTTTATTTTAATTTAATCATATTAAAATAAAAAATTTAAATAAAAATAAAGTTTGATGATATATCTCACATTAACATTAATCCATTACAAAAGTCACATTACAAAGTATAAATCACCACAATAATTATCTTCGTTAATTTTCAAAATCCTACAATTAAAAAAAAAGAAATTACTTTTATATCAACAATGAAATAAATGAAATGAATATAAATACTTAATCAATATTTCTAATAAAAGTATTTACCTCTTGCGTCTCTTGCTCCTCTTGTTCTTCCTCGATGAATGTGGCAAATTGAAAGATAGCCTCAGATTTCAAATTTAAAACAATAAAAATAATAGAAGTAATGTAACTTATAAGCGAAAATATTAATTATTATATAATATAATTACAATATAAAATAAACTCATACTGCCATTTTAACCTTGTAGCTAATTTTGACAACACATTAAATCCTCCAATGTGTTTGAATGAAACGTGTTACGATACTCTACTACTGGTGTTAAAAGCTGATTTAGAAGTAACAATTGTAATTGGAATTGTCAAAATATCTCTAGCAATTCGTGCTAATATAGGATACCTATAGACATTTGTTTTTCACCAACTCAAAATATTAAAATATTTCATCTGTAGCATAACTTTCTCATCCAAATATTAATGCAGTTAATTAGGCCTAAAAGTTTAATAATATAATTATTTTGATATTTTTATTTATACTAATATTTATATTTTATAATTTACATTTTATTATTTATTTACAAATAATTTAGAAAATAAAAATAAAATCAAAATCAAGAAATTATAAGGGGATGAGGATTCTGTTCTATACTCATCCCTTTCTCGAATAAGAAACTGGGTAAAAAATTATTCTCATCCCTTCCTTGAATAAGAAATCGGATAAAAAAATTATCTCTTTACCCTCTCCGAATGGAGAAAAATTCCGAGAATCCCTATCCCCTCGGTGATTTCTACCACCCCTAAACTTTGCAACAACCAGCTGCTTTTGTGACCGTTTATGTGATGGCTAGACTGCTCTCACTTATGTTACTAATAAGCTTGGTAAAATCCAGGTCCGGTCCGGGTTTTGACATTGCCCAGGACCGGACCGGATGAGTGAAACACAAGACCAGACCAGGGTTAAAATCCGATTTTTTTGGGTGCGGTCTAGGCTCAAGCCCAGCATCCCCAAGCTCGGGTTTATGATCCAGGCTTCTAAGCCCACATGTGATAACTTCAATTTTTTCTTTCATTTCTCTAACAATGCAAATTTTAAAAAAGAAAATAGTCAAATAAATTCATTCAATCTCAAGCTTTAGAAAACAAAATAGTCAAATTCAAATATATAACAAATACAAGTATATAACATACTAACAATGCAAATTTTACACAAATAATAAATAAAAATTGTTTTAATCTACTTTTTAATACCTAAATTCATCCAAATTCTAACCTAAACTCATTCAATCTATATAAAAATAAAATAAATTCAACAACACAATAATCACATAATAAATCTAAATAACATCCAACATATCATAATATTCATAATTATATATTTATATTTTTTTAATTTATTAAGAAACCGGGTCCGTGTCCGGCTTTCAAGTTTTTGGTGTTGAAAATTTCAAACTCGAGTATGATTTGAGAATTTCAAACCCGGGTTTGGTTTTTTGTGTATGCGGTCCGGGTTTTGCCATATCGGATTGCCTGGGTCCAGTTCGAACGGGCTTTTTTGATGCCCTTACTAACCACGTGATGGTAGAGAGCCAATTGGCATGCTATTATTTTAGAGTTGTAAATTGGAAAATGAGACTCTTACAACATTAAGCACAACACATAGGCACCGAACGGTGCGTTTAAAGGCAAATATAAAAGGTCACAGTAAATCGACAATTGCAACACACATGCCCTCTCCCTCACATTCTTCCTCACGCTCTCTCTGTTCTCCCTAGGGATGGCAAAACCCTGGACGGGTATTGCAATGACCAGACCCTACCTGGATGCAATTGGTCTGGGTCTAGGTCTGGGTTGGGTTTTAACCCGAATATCCGAATTTTACTTTTTTAATATTATATATGTATATATTTTTATTTTTTGATAATTTTATAAGTTTTAAATTTATTTCAATAAAATTTGATATGAAAATATAAATTTTAAGTGCTTAAAATTTTATATATGTATAATAAATTAGTCAAATAAATATAAATATATAAAATAATATATATTTTATATTTTTTTAATAAAATTTAGATTTTAAATTTATCAAATAATACCCAAAATTAACCTGGCT
This sequence comes from Citrus inodora, assembly GCA_029721495.1. Taxonomy (NCBI): domain Eukaryota; kingdom Viridiplantae; phylum Streptophyta; class Magnoliopsida; order Sapindales; family Rutaceae; genus Citrus; species Citrus inodora. The sequence continues at coordinate 13,938,826 of JAQOOB010000005.1, forward strand.
TTGTTACCCAGCCCACAACGCTTGGGTACGACCCCGGTCCGGACCGGGTGGGTATTTTGCCCTCTAGTTCTCCCTCACAACACAGGGCTCTCTGTCTCCCCCCTCCAAATCCAACAGCCGTGGGTTACTCTCTCTCTTCCCCCTCCAAATCTAAGATCTATGTATGCATAATAGAGTAAATAGCAATTCCCATCCACTCTAGTAACAGAAAATGACAGCTTCTGTGATTGTGGTGAAAAGTTTCCCCTAGTGATGCTAAGTACAGCGAGGAAACCAGCAAGGAAACCATCAATTCTCTACACATATAGACGCCAAAAACAAGCAGTGAATTGCATCAGATATTAGTGAAGAAAAATTACCAGCCGTAAACTCAGCTCCTTCAGTTGCTAGTGTACAATAGAGCAATAGGTTGTGTTTGGGGATGTTAGATGTCGAAATAATTGAGGCAAAATTCTTTTATGCAATAGTTGGCTTGTGTCGACTTTTGAAAGGATACTTATTTCTGTGCTGTCAATGTTACTTATTTTTTAGTTTATTTCTTAGGTTTTGTTGTTCGGGATATCATGTATTGGATTTCATTTCCTTTTGCCTCTGGTATGGCCCCTAATAGAACTTGACGTAATTCTTTTTGGGATATGTTTTTCTGAACTAGAGATGACATCACTAGCATCTGGTCTTTCTCTTTGAGACAGCCCAGAGAGTGAGGTGCCGTGAGAGATGCAATCTATGGGGGGGAGAGAGAGGTTGCCAACAGTGAGAATGATAAGGAAGAACGGAGCGTAGTGAGATTAGTGGATTGGTGAGGAAGAGCGGGCGGGAGAGAATGAGAGAGCATGTGTTGTGGTTGTGAATGTTGCAATTGAGAATTTACTGTGACCTTTCATGCTTGCCTCGAAACTCACCGTTTTGTGCTAACTGTTGTACTCAATGTTGTAAGAATATCGGAACTGTTATAAATTTGTTTCTAAATAGAAAACTCTTTTGTGGAGTCAATATTTTGAAAACCAAAGTCCCGGGTTCTTTCTCGTGCGTGCCTGGCCAGCATCCTAAACCTTACTGGTAGCTGGAGAATAGCGTAAAACGGCGGCGATCTTCTTATTATCTCTGTCATCGTTTCAGGTAACCTTGTGATTATGAGTTTCTTCTCTTTCTTAGCTTGCAAAAATAGGTTTTGATTTCTTTAATTCGAATTGTGGCCATTAATATCAATTTTTGTCCCGCCGGCAATATTTTTTTGTTCCTAGAGGTTGAAGCCCTTCTGTTCTAGTTCCATTGGTGACTTTGCTCACTCAAATTAATTTTGTTCTGCAGAATTTACAAAGTTCAAATGGATTCGTTTGGATTACTATTGAATTTAGCTTTCATTTCTACATTCATTCTAATGTTTTACAATTAGGTATTTAGATTTATTTTAATTTTATGTTTAAAGCTTCTGCAATGAATAGCTGAGCTTGGGTCTTAGTTTCATTTTCTAATTAACTTGTTTTAGTTTATCTTATATGCTCACCAAGTGCTTGTTATATAGTCTGATAAGTTATATAACATTGCTGATTCTATATTAATAATGTCATGTTCCATTTTCAGAAATTATAATATAAAAGTTTTTACAATGGGATGCGTCTACAAACTGAATTGACTTGTAGAGTAAGAGCTTGGAGTAGTGTTTTATTCTTGAATAAATGAAAGTTCATATTGTGTAAGAGCATGTAGATGTAAAGCATCATTACCATTTCTACCAAGTGCTTTCATTCTGTTCAGATGCTCCTCTTGAACTTTGAAAGGTGCCTCATTCAAGTCCTAGCTATAACTACTAGCTCTGATTGCTTAAGTTCCTGTGCTAGCTGAAACAGATTTATTTAATTAATTAATTGTGTATGTACTAATTATATTGAAAGTATATGAAGAAATTTTTTAACATGAATGTTAAATGACTTAAAAGCCTAAAGGATATGTGAAATAATGCTCATTTCACTTGAATGAGCCTATTAATACTTGTATGTCTATGATTGTCAATCTTGCTTAAGTGTTTCAGTTAAGTGGTTTACCTAACAGGGAAATAAATTTAATGGAAAACTTTAGAGTTCTAACAGAAATATAGTTGACTGCAGATATAGTTATTTTACGGTACATAAACCATGATGTCCTATTCTCAATGTCCTACGACCTATTTTATTTTATATAGTCATTCATATCTACGATGGTTTTTTGTGTTTATGAGTATGGAAATAGTGGGATTTGGTGTACCTTAGCATCTTTCGAAAATTCTCTTTAAATGCGGCAAACAGAAACATACATATAATCAAGTTTCTTAATCATGTATATTAGTTTTGGGTATAAATGTTTTCCTATTCTAGTTCTAGGCAAAGTTTCTTCATTTTGGTCTTCAGATTTCCTGTAGGTTAAGCTAATCAACTATCATAACTGGCTAGCTAGTTATTGCCTGCCTTGTCGCCATTACCGACGCCATTACATTGCATGGCATAGGGAATAGTAACTATGTGATTATTGGTGATTTGTTGAGCTTATTATTGACCAAACAAACATATTCGCCTTTACCCACAACTTGGTTTGATTAGTTACTGGACAATAAAGAGCCTTAATCTATGCATTGGCTTTCTTATTTTTATTTGGTTTTTCTTTCAACAATATTGTTGATTTCTTATAAAAATATTCATTGGTTTTTAAACACCTAATCATTGGCTATTTAATGAAGCTAATTAAAACTGAGGCTTCAGATCACTTTTTTCTAACAACAAACAAATGAGGATAACCTATCTCCTCTAAGCAAATTTTTCTAATATCCTTGATTTGTTAGGTCCTGGAGGCCTGAAATCCTCTAGATTTTTTTAGCACTGCCAATGTTCCTTTTATTCTGAAAAGGAAAAAAAGACTTTGCAACATTCACAACATGGTTACATTTCAGTTATTAATTGTGTGTATGTACTAGTTATATGTTGATAGTATAGGAAGAAGTATTTTAACATGGATGACTTAAAACTTATTGCTCAGTAAACATAGTCTGCATCAGTGCTAGAAAATGTATTTATTGTTTGTATTTTTTATGGTTTTGATTAAGAAATGAAATGTGAAAAAATGCTACATTGTATTAGGAATAAATTGAAGGGATTTATGATATTTATGTGTTATTCAAGTTTCAGATTCAATTTTAAACTTTTGATAAATGCATTGAAAGCTTAAACTCCTTTAAGAAGTTATTGATAGACACATGTTTTATTAGTGTCATCTTTGGATGATAGTGAGGATCTTATGTCTATTAATAATTCTTGAATTATCCTCGGACATTTTGGTAATGCATAGTTTTCTATGGTAGCTAGTACCTGAAATTTTTTTCCCACTAAAAATGGGCTTTTCAGTAGCTGCTCCTCATATTCTGGGTGCATACTAGACGAATGGGTGTCGTTTTGTTTTGGGATAACACATAAACACTCATATATCTATGTCATATACTTGAAGAACTATAGGGAGATGCTTCCGAAATTTCTACAAACGTAGAGGAAAACTTTAGATACTTAAGATTGAAGAAACTTAGGCATTCTTGAGTGGGATATAGGGGACCACTTACCTTTTGTAATATGAAGGGAATGTTGGATATATTGATGGGAGTTGAGGAGCTGAGTGGGATGAATGTAATCGGTTATGATTTTGCTAATTTGACTTGGTTTTGAGTCTTGTAATTTTGTTTATAAATGGAGTACTATCTCCAATGTTGGTTTATAAGTATGTTTCAGCTGGCTGACCTAATTTTTTATTTCTAGGTAACAGGCTTTATATATTCGTAATTGGTAGCCAAGTGAAGTTCTCAGATGTGGGTGAGGACATTTCTTTACAGAAGGTATTGGAAACTGTTTTTCACATTAATTAGTATTGTATAATTTCACATTTTTTTCTCTGATTCTTGTGGCTTTGCTTGCTTTCATATATATAAACATTCTAATGAGATTAACATAAAATTGTATAATGATTTTTTGTAATTATAAATTGCCCACACACGAAAATATCTTGTTTAGTAGTAGAAATGAAGAACTAAAATGATTTATTTAACTAATTTTTCTAGTGCATTAAAAGGAGATAGTCATGGACAAGAGTTGGTTTGGTTTGCCAAATAGATATCCAAGTCATATACTGATCGGGTTGAAAAATTTATAGATTTTGCATTTGAGAATGTTGTTGGTGACAAAAGAAATTATTGTCCCTGTAAGAAGTGTCGTAATATCGATATTTCATTATAAGGGAAGTGACAAGAGACCATATCATTACAAATGGCTTTTGGTTAAAGTATTAAAACTGGATATTGCAGGGTGAGCCATCTTCATCTTTGAAATCTAACTAAGAAACAGGTTAGTCATGACTCAGGTGCTGATGATAGTATGGTTGGAGTGATACACGATGCATCACATAATCAAGTGTTCAAGTTACACGCAGCATTGTTATGTTATGGACTATCAGTGACTTTCTAACATATGCCAACTTGTTTGGGTAGAGTATTAAAGGTAAATAAGCATTTCTTGTTTGCCAACAAATGAAACGATCCGCCCCGCACCCTTAGGGCGAGTCTATCTAATCTCGTAAAATCGGATCGATAATAAAAATAATATCTAAGAATTCTGCAGAAAATTTGACAGAATCTCCCCTATAAATACAGCATTCTCAAAATTACAATTTGCAAAACAACACTCTCAATAATATCTCAATAATCATCCAAACTTTAAATCCAACTTCTCCAGTCAACATAACACAATCACTCCAAATCACTCCAATATAAAAACAAATACAATGGTTATTCTTAATACAAAAACATAACCATAAATGCAACTCACAAATCCCAAATATTAATATATTAAATCTACGACTCTTAGCACCATCACGTGGCCACAAATTCAAATCTAACTACTGATACTGGGTCGATGGATGTACCTGCAAATCTCCTGTGGGGGAAATAACATAATAAAAACGTGGTGAGTATAAAACTCAGTGAGTGGAGACTAGTTTTCGAAAAATAAATTTATTTAAAAAATGAATTACTCTTTCTCAAATCAATTCCATCAAAATATCATTCTATCTTTCTCAAACTTTCACATTCTCTTTCAAATTCCTTACTTGAGCTACCTTCATTCGATTACCGCTTAGTAAGACATTCTCTTAACTTTCTTAACTTTCTTAACTTTCTCTTTCATACTCTTTGGGCTTCTCGCAATGCGTCTTTCGCCCACTTATCTCATAACTATATAAACATCTCGAGAGTCCTCCACTAAGCTAGTAACGAATTCAAGCATCCAAGCTAAAACTGTAAAACAATCTTTCTTTTCTTCAAATCTCGTTTGCTAAAATCAACTTTCTCATTTTCCAACAAATATGGAAAACATAATGCATTTTCGTGCTCATGCCAATGAAATATTCACATATGCCCATGTCCATAAACACATTTCAACATATCATATCAACACATCACATAAACACATGGGCAAAACATATAAATCAATCTCCGTACATATAATAAAAATAGGCTTTCCAAACATATCAAACATATATATTGTTTATTGTGATTCGTTTGGAAATCTAGTTTACTTACATAAACATATTTAATCTAAATCAGTCACAGAAATATTATATTACATAAATTTGCGTAAAATCGATGGAATCATAATACTTGTCATATCAAATACTGTATATCAAAAGTTGTCATCAAACAAGTACCCAGGGGAATGATCTCATCATATCCGGACCTCAACAGACAGGCAATGACGTACTATCTGGGTACCGCCACGCCCCGGAGCTACACGGATAGATAGGGAAAATCTCATATCTCATCATATCAATCTAGTCCTCAAAGGACAAAAGCATCCAAGCACACGGCCCAAAGCCTCTGTGTGTACTCAGACGGCCCCAAAGGCCTGTATATCATCTGTATCATTTGTATCTCAACAGCTGTCTGTCTCTCATTTCAGTATATCTGTACTCATCATATTGCATGCATATGCCCCCAAAAGGCAAAAGCGCCCAACACACGGCTCAAAGCCTCTATGTGTGTCAGACGGGCCCCAAAGGCCTCTATCTCATCTCATATGTATCTCTGTATTCATCTCATATTATCTGTTTCTCTGTATCTGGAGGGGAGGGTACTGTTTAATGATTTCTCAAATAACAGTTATACACAAGTACATAAAACATATAATCTCATCTGAAATCTCATTTCCTTTTTCTTCAACATATCTCAAATCCACTCAAATCTAATATCATGCATTTACTTAAATACGACAATAAAATCATTATTCAAACTTATTTTCATAGAAATAAATCTCAACACATAAAAAAATCTCAATTTTCTAGAAAATCGTTAAATTAAAGTATCAAATACTTATTTTTCAAACATACTGCACTGTATCATAAAATCAACATATACTTATAAAATAAGTTTTGTATATTCCACTCACAGTGACAATGTCCAGACTCGGTATCAACCACGTCCGCGGGTTGATTTTCGTTCAAGGATCCTCCTAATCAAGGAAACGGCATAATCATTCTCCGTAAATTAGAAATACAACTAATCTTACATAATACTTCTCGAAACGAATATCTATCAATAATAACTATTCCCGCATGTACAAAATTACCAAAATGCCCCTACATGCCAAAATTACCAAAATGCCCTCAACATCATTATTATACTAACATATCCGTAGAATCTTCAATTACCAATTTGTTCTCAATTCAAGTTACGGGAATAATCACAATGTCCAAAATTACGAAATTACCCTCGGAGCGTAAAATTACCGAAATGTCCTTAACAACATACATTACCGAATTATCCTCGACAACACAAATTACCTTACTGCCCTAACGTAAAATTACCAAATGGTCCACTAATTTCACAAAATTACAAAATCACCCCAAAATTATATGAAATTACCGAATTGCCCTTGCCGGTCAACGGTGACCGGACTTCAGTCAACGACGACGGGGAGCTTAGGTCTGATAGTCCCGACCGTCGTGAGTCCAATGGTGGCGGCGGTGAGGCTCCACGCGCGGCAACGGCTTCGGATCAAGCTTCCCAAAACCGTGACTTTCCAAGAGCTAATCGGCGGCAAACCGGCCGATTCAGGTGACGGGGTCGGTCGGAAAATGATGCTGGTGAGTTGAGGAGTAGAACCCAGCTGGACGCGTGCTCAAACTCCGGCGAAATCGACGGCGACGAAAACGGGTTTGGCCGCGGGTTTTCGAGCTTCACTGGCGGCGTTCCTGACGTTTTCCGGCAACAAAGGCGACATGGATACGTTACTCGTCTCTCAAGCTTCAAAACGGTACCAAGAATGACCGGAACGGTGGCCGGAAACGGGAGAATCGACCGGGTCAAGCCGCGGGTCCGGGTCGGGTCAACCGAGTCAAACCGGGTCAAAACTCTCTCTCTCTCTCTCTCTCTTCTCTCTCTTTCTCTCTCTTAATTCCAAAACAGTTCCCCCTTGTCCACAAATATAAACCGGCTCTCTTATCTTTTTTTTTTTTTAACATAAGCTTAATACAGATTAAGTTTATACCGGATCCATAACGGAACTAAAATCCGACCACTCGAGCTCATAATCGCATTTAATTTATCTCGATTCAGAGCGGAACAATTAAATCGTACTCTTTAGTAAAAAATTCAAAGTGCATATGTTACAACAAAACACTAGATCTAATTGGTTGATATATAGTAGAAAATTTTGTTACTGAGTTACGGTCGATTCTTACCAACGAATCATAGGTTTCGAAAATATAGTGTCTTTTGATAAAACTAGGGGGTAGGGACAAGCGCCTTCTCAGTTGTCTCAAACTGACGTGAAAAAGCAGTTGAATAATATATTTACTGAGTATAAGATTGAAGACTTGAAAAGAGGAGAATGAATAAAATGAAAGAAATGATAAGATTACTTGGAAGAAGAAAAGCATTTTTTAAGAACTAACGTATTGGGAGTTCAAATTGATTCATCATAATCTTGATGTCATGCATATGATCTACTTTCTTTCATTTTCTCACCTCCCAAACATCCATTATACAATAAATTTTTTTTAGATTTTATTGTTTCATAGAATTATATTTTGCATATGATGAAATAACTTAACATTTTAGTATTCATTTGCATATAATAATTATAAGTAAGAAAAAATAATTGCTTACAATAACTACTAGTTTTATTGTCGTGATTACAAATAAATTGCTCAAATTTTCTACTTCAACCATCAAACCTTTTAGCTGCTATCAGACATGAAGAAATTAAACCCATAATTTCTAGGTACAATTGCATTCGTATATGCCATGATACATATGATATGATTAGAACCAAAAGGAGAAATAAATTTTTGGGACTTATTGTGTTGGTGATTAATCATTTTCTACCTTAACTTTGATAAGGTTATAATTAAATTTTATATGATTCAAGTGGTCAATGGTTAAATAAATAAAACAGATGAAGATGGACTAATGAAATGACCCAACCCGAACTCCAGAAGGTGAGTCTATGTAATATCGTCTTACTTGACTGATAATAATCTAATTAGTAAGGATTTTGCCGAAAATTTGATAGAGTCTCCACTTTGAATATAAAATTTCCAACCAGCAAATGTGTAAAACAAGCACTCTCAAAATAAATTAGTATACAACCAACTTCATTGATCAACCTCCTCAACCATATTACTGAATATTACCCAAAATATCTACAAAGTATCAAAAGATTGTATTATACCTACTGTTGACATATATTAAGCTATTTTTAACCACAAAAACTATAACAAAATTATATAACCCAAAAAATAAGAAATCAAAATGCCCTGACAATATAATCTATATCTCCTAGTACCATCATGGCCAAAATTTAAAATACTATAGTTGCTAAGTCAACTGGTGTCTTGCAACCTCCTGAGGGGTGGGAGGGAATTATAATGAAACGGGTGAATGTAAAATTCAGTGGGAGTGGATAATAGTTTTTGAAAATAACTTACCATAAATAATTATACCACTTTTATATATGATTTTATCAAATGATATGTAAGAAACATGAATAAATTATTTAACCTCTGAATCAGTAATTGACTTTGAAAAGAATACATTAAGAGGTGCATAATAATCATGGAAATTGTATCACAATATAAAATACATGATTATGAAATTATCACAAAATAAGTACCTAAGGGAATAATCTTGTCGTACCTAGAGTTCATACAGGCAATGCAATGACATAGTCTCTAGGTACTGTCATCCTTAGAGCTAGCACCGAAAGATCAATGAAGTGTCATCTTATATATCTTATTATATCTTTGAATGCATAAACTAGTCTCCAAAAGACAAAGATGCCCAAGCACATAATCCAAGGCCTCTGTGAGCCCTAAAGGCCTCGATCTTATTTATATCTTAGTAACTGAATCTTTGTTATTATCATATTTCATGCATAAGCGCTCAAAAGGCAAAAGTGCCCAAATAGACGGCCCAAATCCTCTCTGTGTGTTCAGACGGGCTCCAAAGTCCTCTCATCTCATCTGTATAATTGTGATTGGAGGGGAAGGGCATGTTCAACAAGTTTGAGAACGAACTTATATATATACACACATAAACATTTTAATCATACTTTAAACTCTTATTTCCTTTTCATTACATACTTTAAATTTGCTTTTCTTTTCTTTATATTACCCTCATGTATATACTCAAAATCAATAATAAAACCAATAATCATACTTTTTAATAATAAATATCAATACTTAAATAAAACCTATTTCTAGAAAATCATTAGATCAGAGCATTAAACACTTATTTCCCAAACATGCTTTACTATACTTTAAAATCATAATAAAATATAAAAAATAGGTTTTGTCTATTTCACTCACCGTGACGATACTCAAACTCGGCTATCATTAATGTCTGCAGGATGGTTCTCACTCATTATTCCTCCTAAATCAAGGATACGACATAATTACATTCCATAAATGTGAAATACAACTAATTATATGTAATATACTCGAAACGAACATCTATCCACAATATGCTACTCCTATGTCCGTAACGTTAACAAAAATACCCCCAAAATCATAAATTCTCAAACAACCCTCAAAATCATAAATTACCAACCTATCCTCTATAAAATATTATTAAAATATCCACAAAGTCATAAATTAAAAAATTACCATCAAAATATAAAATTATCAAAATGCCCTCGTCGGTCAACGGTGATTGGGAGTCAAGTGATGATGGTTGGAATGGTCAAGATAAATGCTTTGGACCACGCTGAATTTAATGGTGGCAAACTGACCATTTCTGGTGACATGGGTGACTAAAAATTGTAGAGGGTGTCGTGAGGGAGAAAACTAATCGGTAGTGTGCCACAAGTTCGACGAAATCTCATCGAATCGAGGTGGTAGTACCACAGCTCTTCACATTCTTGATCGGTGGTCTTTTAGCAGTTATTTAGTGACCATGATGGTTAGGGAATGACTAGCATTGGTTAAGGACTCGATCGATATCTTCTGTTGTCGATAGAGTGGCCGAAAATAGTAGTTAGCGGCGGGTGGGGTTCTTATGTTTGCGGGCCGGGTTTCAAGTCTATCAGTTAGGTTGATAGCTCTTCCTCTCTTTGTTTTTCTCTTCCCCTCAATTCCGTGTCATAACAAGTTTAAACTAGTCCAAACTCAAACCATTTAACAAGCGTACCAAATTTAACAACCCACACTCATTTATTCGTATTGAGTAATTGAGTCATGTCAAATCTGCCAATAATAATTATAATAATGACTTTTAAAACTTCAAGTCAAAGAGGAAGATAAAATAATGCACTTGATTAAACATAAAATGCATATGTTACAAATAATCAATATTTAAAATATTAAGAGTGGAGTAGCAAATGTCAATTTATTTGATTGCAGTCAAATTTATTCGATGATAAATAGTGATTATTAAATAATATATAGATATATTATATAGTAAATTAATAATATATTAATGAAAATTTAAAAATAAGTTATCTAGTCAAAATATTGAAACTTTGTCATTTTTTTAATGTGCAAGCAAATAATAGGGACTATAGACTTAATAAACTATTAAATCCATCTAAGCCACTAAGCTACGTTTATGTTAAATCTAATGGTTAGTAATAGCTAATAAGAAAAGGACAAAAATTGGGGTATGATGTCACGGGACACCATACTCGGACCCATAATTAATATTTAGTACAAGTATTTTCTGAAATAACAACTACATAATTATTATCTTATGTATCTAATGAGATTCTTAATTTAGTATATTGGCCCAAGTTAGGAACGTAAGATTTTGTTATTTAATCAAGTATATTAATTTATAAAACATTCATTTATTGAGATTTCATTGTCTATTACATTTGCACACTTTCTTTTTAATGTGAAGTAAAAAACTAATGTTACATATGAACTTATTGCTGACAACATTAGTACATAATTGCTATCATAAGAAAATTTATCAATCCAGGAATTTTGGATTTTGTAAAGTCTTACAATATTCTAACAGTGAAAAGAGTAGTTCATAACATTGTAAATGGGGCCTCGACCTGGAAGCTAACTCAGCCGTCATAAATTGATCAAAGCCACACTTAACTTCTACTACTACTTGCATTGTTACCACCGTCTTCAGCCTTCTGCTTTGCCCATTCAGAAAAAAAAAAAATTATATAACTTTTGTCAGCCAACAATTATAATAAACTAAAAACATGTCCAAAGATTCAAATATTTTTTGCCTTTTTGTGGCTTTACCTTCTCTGATATATCAAATCCTATTGCCGTGAAAGGTTTCCCTTGCAGCACATAATTTTGCCACAGCATCTCTCATCTCCATTCGCTCAATTGGAGACTCGATTGAGCAGGAGACCCCAATTCTAATTACAGCAGACAAGCATTGCTCAGTCCTGACTCTTATCTCTCCATCACTATTTCTTGCAATTTCCTCAGTTAGAAGTGAAGGCTCAACAATATTCACCACTTCTTCTGGCAAAGCCCTTTTGGCAAATTCATGGAGAGTTAAGCCATCATTGAACATGCTGTCCGTGGGCCGCTTTCCTGTGAACATTTCTAGCAAAAGAATTCCGAAGCTGTACACATCACCTCGCATGGAGACTTCGCCACCCGTACCGTACTCTGAAAAAAACATGTTAGATATATTACTCAGTTAGTTGGCACATATACGAGTTCTAACAAACAGCAGATTAATTCAAAAAATGTAAAATTACAATATCAAAATATCTATCTAAAGAGGAATATATATAATTACCTGGAGCTACATAACCGACTGTTCCTTTTATCCCAATTGGGCTTGATTGAGATTGAGGAGCAGCACTTAGTGGACCATCGATAGAAATCGTGCTAGCCCAAAGTCACCCACATGGGCAACCATGTCATGATCAAAAAGAATATTGCTGGGCTTTAGATCACCATGAATTATTGGTGGTTGACTGTGGTGGTGGAGATACTCGATTGCAGAAGCTACATCAATGGCTATGTCCAGTCTTTGAATGAGAATTACACTGCACGCTTCTAGGTGATCATTCCTCTGATGCAACCACTCCTCTAGACTTCCGTTTTCCATGTATTCGTAAACGAGAGCCTTGAAATCAGCTCCTTTAGAATCAATGCTTGAGCAAATAGTGATGATTTTAATGAGATTCCGGTGGCGAATATTTCTCAAGGCTTCACATTCTGCCACAAAACTCCTGAAACCCCCTTTCTGATTAAGATTAATCACCTTCACAGCAACTACCATTCCATTTTCACTAAAATTCCCTTGTAAACAATGCCAAAGCTTCCTTGACCAATCATGTTTGATGTTGAAAATTCATTAGTTGCCTTCCTTAGCGCCGCGTACGAGACAAATGGGAACTTTTGTTCTATTAGCAACGAATTAGAATCTTTGTGTGCTGATCTCCTTCTTCGACCATAAACAACAAGAAAGCATGCTGATAAGATTAAACATGACATAATGACTGGAATTATCACTTTGACTAGGAAAGTAACTTTTGATTTTCTTGATCCTTTCAAAGGACATGATGGTAAATGCAATTCATCCAACCCTCCACAAAGATTCTCATTCCCAACCAGTGAAATGCTTGTCTTGTTGTGAAAAACTCCTTTTGCTGGTACCTGGCCCTCAAAGTGATTGTAAGAAAGATTCAAATATTGCAAGAATGGTAGATTCTCAAGATATTCTGGAATCTTGCCGGACAAATTGTTACGGGATAGATCTAACACTTTCAAGCTTTTCAAGGAAATCAGAGAAAGAGGAATCCTTCCTCCAAAGGAATTGCCTTGCATATAAAGATATTCTAAGCTTGTACAAGCGCTTAGAGTCGCAGGAATCTCACCAAAAAAATGGTTCATGGAAATATCTAATCGAGCGAGATTCTTCAAGTTTCCCACCCGAAAAGGAAGATAGCCACTGAGAAGGTTATTAGACAAATCAAGTTGAAATGAAAGGGTCCTTATTTCAAGAATTTGTTGTGGCAAAGTTCCATTAAGCTTATTGTGAGAGACAATCAATTCCATCAAATTCTGACAACTTCCAAGGGATACAATCAATTCCATCAAATTCTGACAACTTCCAAGGGATGAGGGGATATTTCCTTGCAAGTTGTTGAAGTCCAGTGCAAGCTTTGTTAGTAGTGTTAGATTACCTAGAGAGGAGGGTATGTTCCCTTCTAAAGAGTTTCCATACAGATATAGTAATTGTAAGTTTTTAAGACTACCGATAACATGAGGAATAGTGCCAATTAATTGGTTTAAATGTAAAGAAAATAAATCTAGATTGACAAGATTTCCTATCCCAAGAGGTATGGTTCCAGATAATTTATTCTCCCCCATGTCGATTATGGTCATTGTTTTTGAGAGATTGGCTATAAAATGCGGCAGGTTTCCTCCAAATTGATTCTTACGCAACCCAAGCCATTCCAATTTACTACAGTTTGTCAGGGAGAATACAAAATCAAGGTCATTGCTAGCGTCAGCTCCTAAATTATTAGCCTCAAAACTTAGCCAAGCTAGATCCGAAAGACCGTTAAAATCTATGCTCACTTTTCCAGTGAAATGATTTTGTCCAAGGTTAAGCTCTATGAGATTTGAAGCATTGGACAATGAATGTGGGATAGGTCCTGTCAGATTGTTTTGAGCTACAATAAGAGATTTCAGGTTTGGAAGATTGAAACCTATATTAAGGGAAAGAATAACCTTCGAGTCTGTTTGCCGGTAGAAAAATCATCTCAAGCGATGAGATGTTGTAAATTGAAACAGGAACCATACCGAAGAAATTATTTGCTTCTACGTTAAGAAACTTTAAGCTTCTTAATTGACCAAGACTTTCAGGAATTCTCCCGTGCAGTGTATTCTCTCCAACATCAAATGCCTGCAGAGCAGAAAGATTCCCAATGGAAGCAGGGAGCTGTCCTCTCAAATGATTGACAGCAATGGACAGTTTCTCAAGCTTCGACCAGCTGCTGTAACCGATATCAGCTGGAATTTCTCCCACGAGGTTGTTTTTATGGGATAAAAAGTTGATGAGGTTGGGGCAACGGGACAAATTTGTTGGTATTTTCTCTGAAAAAGAATTATTTGCACGACTAGAGTTTCAAGTCTGGAAAGACGACCAACCTCATCCGGAATTTTGCCATAGAAATTGTTGTCTCCCAGGTAGATTAACTTGAGGAAGCTAAGATTGCCAACATAAGGAGACAAGGTACCTCTTAGACTTTGGTTCCTCAGATACAACTCGGTTACCCTTTGATGCCGACGACCACAAGTCACTCCTGTCCACTGGCATAAGTTTACAGAAGTGTCCCACGAACTTGTTACTTCTAGTGGATCATGGAACTGTGACTTTATAGCAAGTAATGCTAGACGATCTGTCTCGTTTGTGTGGACAGAAAAGCTGTGTGAACTAAGCAACAAACTGAAGCACCATATAAGAGTTGCAAGGCTGGTAGTGGTAATAAAAATGGAGCTAAACATGTTTAGCGGCTGCAGGGTATAAGATAATAAGACTAATGAAAAGCTTGGCGTGATCGTTTGAAGTTCATGTGAAGGGTTTTTTTTTTTTTTATTACATGAGACTATTGCTCAGATTACAACTCATATTACATGAGACTATAACTGATATTTACAAATCAAACTATTACTGAGACCAACTTACATCAATGCTAATGGAGCTCTGCCCAGATTTAAACCCTCACAAATATTCGAGGGATGTCCACTCCTCACTCATGGGATGTCCACTCCTCACTCATGGGTAAGGAAGAGGACTGCCTTCACTCAATATTTAATTGAGGAAAGAAATACCCCACAATGCTTTTGTGGGGGTTCGAACTACTGCCCTCCAACTTAGAGGGCAGCAGCTCTAGCCACTCGGCCCGAGTGGTTCATTTTGAAGGGTTTTTAAAGTCGAAAAATGAGTGTACGGTAAAATCTCTTTATAGTCATAATATGAAGAGTAAATTATTTTTATGAAAAGGTTATAATTTAATTAAGGTTTAGTTAAAAAAAAACTTATTATTTTAGTGCAAGTGACATAGAGATAAAGTATGTTTTATATTAATAATCTACTGCTAGAACATGTCAAATTGAATATATAAACATTGACAAAAGAGATAGACATAATTTCAAAAAAGCTATCATAAATTTTTTACAATATATATAATGGTAGTTATTATTATTATATGGAGGCAAGTTCATGAAGATAAATTTAAAAAATTTTAGATTATTACAATATAAAATTTAGGGTTTGTTTGGGATTGTTTTTGGGAGAGTCAAAAGACATTTTGAAAAGTTAAAAATTAATTTTAATGTTTGCTATATTTTTTAAGAATTAGTTTTGGCAAAATTACTCTATCGTACAATAGATTTTAAAAAGTAAGAAATGAATAGTTTTTTAAAAGATGATTATGAAAATCATTCTTATATTTAATACAAGTTTATATATATTCTCATTTATATTATAAAAATTCAAAATTATCCTTTTTAATTAAGAAGTAGAATCATTAAATTTTAAAAGATATTATTACTACCACTTATATTGAGATAACAAAATTAAAATTAATAATATAAAACATTTATTTTAGCTATCAGTTATTATATGTAATAAAAAAAAATTTTATACACATGTTTATAAATGTTTAAATAAATTTTAACTAACATTATATCTAACTGAGTCATTTACATGATTACAACAATTTAACATCAAGATTTATCAAACTAATTGTTTTTAAAATCACAGTACTTTTAAAAATTTATTTTACTAAATGTTTAACTGATTTCGTCGTAGCTGATTATTTTTATATTACAATCAACAATAATTATTTTAAAAGTTATAACATTACCGAACTGACCCATATTTTTATTTATAACCGATCAAATTGTTACCGAGATTTTTAAAATTATGTGAAAATGACTTTTATGGAATATCATTGTAAAAGAATTTTATCAATACATATATTTTTTTCAACTGCGGCTGCGGGATTAGGTACGGCTAATGAAAGCTTTTGCTAAAAATGTGTGGGTAGTCGTTAAAAGTCACAGGCACCCCAGTTCCTTGATTTAGATTGATACTCGTCGTTGTTCTGAGTGCAAGTTGCCTTAGCACTTTCGTGAGTGAATGAGATTTTTCCTTTGTTGCTTTGGCAAGAGGTCGCTTTGGTGTGATGTCAACTTGTGAAATAGTCAAGGGTCTTTGGCTCTTTGCTACCTTTACTATAGAGAAAAGCGAAAACAGTTCCCGTCCGGTCACACAACTGGCTTCAAGAGTTCCTCGCTGGTTGCAAAAATTAATTTCCTTTTAATCTTTGCAATTTGTTACATAAATAAAAAAAAAAACAATTTTTGAAATAAAAATGATAAATATAGTCGAACCTCAATGAATTGATTACCAGGATTAAATAATAGTTTTTATTGGTCTCAAATTGGGTCAACATATTAAATTAATAATTTGATAAATTTATTAATAATAAAAATAAATATTTTATATTTACTAAAATATTAAGACTGATCTACTATATAAATTAATAATTTATTAACTTGAAACTAAGGTACTGTTTATTTTTTAACTTAATGACTTAATCGATTAATTTTAATTAAACCATTGAATCTTTTCATTTTTTACAACCTAATGAAAATTTAATGTAAATTGTGCAAATTCTTGTAATATTAAGGGAAAAAGATATCTACACCCGAAGGTTTAGAGAAAAAGTCAAGTAAATCCTTAAGTTTTCAATAAGGAATATGAAAACTCCCTTTAATTGTAATATCTTTTGTAAATAGTAATTAAAAATTTTACTTCAAAAGTTTTTAATAAACACAAATATAATTTAAACAGTTTAATTTGTCAAGTAGACTAATAATATTAGGATATTTTTAATATATAATATAATTTTTAAAATTTAAATTAGTGTATTTATTTTAATAATAATGTTATTTATTATAAAATTTTAATTAAATGTTTCAATTAAATTGATTTTATAGTTAATAAAATATATCTCATGTATTCATAATATCTAAATTATTTTATATAATATTCAAAATAATGTAAATTTTTTAAAAATTTTGTTATAAAATTTAGTTGAATATTAAATAAGATTGTAAAGTATTAAAATATTTTTTAAATATTAAAATTAACTTAAAATGTTTATATTATTATATTTATTTTAATATTATATTTCTATTTAATATAAAAACATTAGAGTTAATTTTTTAAATTAATAGAACCAAAAGTTATTATAGTCAAAAGAGAATTTTAATATCTTTTATTAAAAATTTAAAATCTATATGATTATTTTTCTAAATTTTACAGTTATAAAATATCGTTTCTCTATACTTGCTAGCGTACCACAAACCATGCAAGTTGGCACATGAGATCATAAGAATTGTTGTTAGAAACTGGCTTTGTACTTTTGAATCAAACTCTTGGTTGGGGGCGATGGTGCAAAGGGAAAAGACCCAAAAAACTACAGTTGAGAGAGAGAGAGAGAGAAGAGGAGAGACTAGAGATAAGGGGGGGGGGGGGGGGGGGGGGGGGGGGGGGGGGAGGGGATGGTGGTGGTCCACTTTCATATTTGGTGTGAATGGAAAATGGAATCATTCGATCATTGAATATTAAATTAGTGGGAATCATGATCATTTGATATGCTAAAGTGGTCCCAGGCCATTTCATATTTGAGTTTGGCAGTTGGCTAATGGCCACTACTTCTTGAGATGTGAAGTCAAGCCCATGTGACGATAATTCAATTAGTGGCTTTGTAATGAGGCTAAAATTTGAAGGTATCAATGAAAACTACTGCTTTTAGAAAAATAACGATAATTCAGACTATGAAAAATAAACATTTTCCTTCTTTTGTATGAAATATCAAAAGCCTCATCTTCTGTCTTATTAGAGGAAAAACAGGTGACTATACCCTCAAAAATCAATTATATAATGACCAGGATAATGGTAATATTATAAAAGTCAAAAATTGTATTAAATTATTAAAAAAGTCAAAAAATTGTATGCAAACTACCAAGTGTGCAAATGGTGTTTGTAAAAAAATTAATAAATTTTTTTTTTATTTTTTAGGATTAAATTGATAATTTAATTATTTTCTGTTATTAATATTCAAATAAAAAATATTATAAAAAGGTAATATTATAAAAGTAAATCAAAAAATAAAAAATAATGACAGAGATATTAATACTTTAATAATAGAGATGTTTCGATGTATTTTTAAAAATATAAAAATTAAATAAATATTAATTATAAAATATAGAGATTAAATGAGCTTTTAACCATTTGCGAGAGTTGAGAGCATTTAAATATTGATGGGCAAACAGATCAGCTGTCAACAACTCATTCCAATAATCCCATGTGAGTAATTCACATTGAGTACTGCACGTGACGCATGTTTCTCTACTTTTCATGTTAATATTATTTTCAGTAGCAGCTGGTTATGAAGGCAACATTTCAAAATTAATTAAAAAATAAAAATTAGTTCAGCTGACTAAATTTGATAGAATGAATTTACTGTTGGTTAAAAATTATTTGACAGCAAAATTTTTTAATCGTAAATCTTTTACAATATATAGAATTATCATAATTTATAAATTACATCTTTGCTTTTTTTTATAGTAATTTAGATTCTGATTTAAACTAAAAAAAATAAAATTATAAGTAAGAATTGTTTTATGAGCATTAAAATAATTGATAAATAACCGAGAGGGATAATTTTGAAAGATTTAAATTCTAATATGATAACAATTTTAATTTTTCACCCTCTGGTAAGGAATCGAAAATCA